>JAJPUD010007967.1:27491-97762 GCA_023553655.1 Myrmecobius fasciatus
CTTCCTGAAAAGGAATAAGACATGGTCAGGTCTGTGAGGAAAAATTCTAGAGGATGGAAGCAAAACTTCCAATTAGAAAGGAGACTATTTCAATAGTCCCAGTGAGAGTTGATGAATAATGGTGTTTGCCATGTGAGTGAAGAGAATTCAACAACTATGAGAGATATTGTGGGGTAAATTGAGAGCAAATGAATGGGGTAGGTGTAGTGAGAGAGAGTGAAGAGTCAATGATTACTCCAGTGTTGACTACAACTTGGGTGACCCAAAGGCTCGTAGATTTAGAGGACCAAGGGCCCTTTGAGGTTGTCCAAGTCTAGTCCCTTTATTTACAGAGAAGCATAAAAAGACTTAGGTCAAGTGGCTTGCCAGAGATTATATAGGTAATAAGTGACAAAGCCAGGATTCAAACATCCTTTCAATTCAAATTTATCATGCTTTCCTCTGCTTGACAAAGTTAAAAGAAATATAGAGATTGCTAATGGGGAAGGAGCTGGGAGGAAATAGTGAATTCTGTAGTTTTGACCAATCAATGAACAAGCATTTATTAAAGGCTTCCTGTGGGTGAGGCTTTGTGCTAAATGTAGAGGATGCAAAAAAAAAAAAAAGTAAAAACACAAAAAGTTTCTTCCCTCCAAGGACCATATGACTTGTTGGATGTATTGCTTTGAGATGTATGTAGGATATCCAAAATGCAAATGATGTTTCAGGACTGAAATTTAGGAAAGAGATGAAATCTGGGTATACAGGCCAGGGACTCAGCCAAACATAGATAATTGAACCCATGGCAACTGCTTGATTACTGAGAGAAACAGAGTAGACAGGAAACAAGAGGGGCTAGGACAGAACCTAAGGGTACATTGAGACTGAGGGAGAAGTACATTCACAATGGTACCACAGAGGCTCAACTAAACTCTTTTATTGACATATAAGGAAATCAAATCCCAAATAAATAAAGTGACCTTCAAAGATAACACTGCTAGTTACAAAATCAGGATTTGAACCCAGATTTTTTTGTTCCTATTTCAGTGGTCTTTCTAGTGTGTATTACATTCTTTTTTATATTAAAGCTTTTTTATTTTCAAAACATATGGATGAATAATTTTTCAATATTAACCCTTGCAAAACATTGTGTTTCAATTTCCTTCCCTTCCTCCCACCATCTCCCCTAGATGGCAAGTATTTCAATATATGTTAAACATGGTAAAAAATATGTTAAATTCAATATATGCATATATATTTATACCATTATCTTGCTGCACAAGAAAATCAAATCAAAAAGGAAAGAAAAATGAGAAAGAAAATAAAATACAAGCAAACAACAACAAAAAGAGTAAAAGTGCTATGTTGTGATCCACACTCAGTTCCCACAGTCCTCTCTCTCTGGATATAAAGGTTCTCTTCATCACAAGATCATTGGAACTGTCCTGAATCATCTCATTGTTGAAAAGAACCACAGTGGACTACATTCTTTAGACTGCATTGACTTTTTTATTCTTATATATTCTTATTGCAAAGAACAATGATCTAACCTAATGTAAGTATATGATTCTTAAGGATAATTCTCAAATTATTTTTCTTATGTCTCTCTTTAGAAATGTTGCTTCTTTATCCTAAATTGGAAGTCTGAAGCTATGTACTTGTATTTCTCTTTGTAACTTAATGGAGTAATTTGAGTACTATCAACAGTGATAAATTTATCAGAAACATTTGAACTAGACCTGAGAATTCCAAAACACACGCAAAAATGTCCTTGAATGTTTGGCACGCAATGAAACAAAACTGTCATATTTTTAGTCTATCTGTTTTGTGATTTTTAAAAAGGGATCATCATTTTTGGCTGTAAGTTGCCCTCCTATATTATCTCCATCTGGATGTCTGCAGCAGTTCTGTGCCCCTAAGCTCAAAGTAAGTGTGTACCAGCAGCTATTAATAGCTGAATCCTGCAACAGTCTGCTGTCACAGATGGGACTCTGAGCTTCTGAAGCCTAAGACCATAAAAACTCATTACAAATAAAGCAGTACACTGTTTGGCACTAAATGCAATTAAGCTGGCTATAAATAAGATTCGTTCTTAAAGCAATATACCATCCTTGATTCCTGCCTCTGCTCTTCTTGGTACATCCCCTTATTTGTCAGCTTTTATTTTCTATTAATGTGTATATATACATTTTTTAACTAAAAGACTATGTAGTAACTCATATGGAAATATATTTTAGAGTGTTTTATATGAGGGAGATGGGCAAGATGGAAGGATGAGTCTCCATCTTTGTATTTTCTAGCTTCCATGATCTTGCTTTTCCAGAAGTTATCCTGAGGATTTATTTGATCAGAACACACAAGAGTCTAAGTAATATCTAAAACTTAAAACAACCAAAATATATGAGAGACACAGTACTGTTCACAGAATATATGCTTAAAATTTGTGAAATAAATGAATGAAAAACCCCTAATATTCTCTTATACTTATTCTTTGTAGATACTTCTAAACAGCATGTGAGTTATTGACAAAGGGAGATGAGAATTCCTTCGTGGCCCTTTGTTGATAAGCCCATGCTCTGAATCATAAAATTTTATTCACCTTTGTTAAGCTCACTAATTATGAGGATTAGTGTAGTGGATTCATTTTCTTGGAAGATCACTCTCATTTTCTCAGTTTTCTCTTTTCTCAGTCTAAATGTTTATGTTTATATATACATATATATATACATATATTATTCTTGAGCTATAATAAAAAATTTTCAGATATGATTTTTTAGCATATTGTGAATGACTCACATTTTTTCTTCAAAAATTAAACTAATAAATATTTGCTGAGCTTTTACTGTGGAAAAGACAATACTAGGTACCATGGGGAGATACAAAAAATATGAATAGTTCTTGTCTTCCAGAAACTTAGTCTAGTCTTAATCTAGACAAAATAACCCCAATGTTGGTTAAGTAATATTTCAGATGTTAACAATACAAAAAACAAGATGAGATATTGTGAGGCAGCATATGATTAATTGCTAAATGAGTGGTAAAGCAATAAATGTAGAAGAAAGTGAGATCTCTGATGGTTGGGGTTTGTAGACAAAGAAGAGCCTAAGCCTTAAGCTTAAATCAAGATTTGTTGTATTTCAAAGGCATTACATTTTTCCCAAAGAAAGTTATCCATTGAAACTGCTAATGATTCATATATTATAAGGTAGGAGTGAAAACTCAAACAAGACACATCTTTATGTCACAATGAAAGCCCATTGTTTCTTTGAAACTTCATGTGTACTAAGATTGCACTTATACTGGTTGTTTTCCAAAATTTAAGCTTTTTAAAAATGAAATACATCTCCATGCACCTTCCCCTCCCTTTAATATCTGACATTTGTGAACTCTACATGAGAAAGATTTCGTGGTACAAGTATTATAGGAAATTTTACTTTGTGGCTATATGCCCAAAATATCATTTGGTTTCTGAATGGTTCTAGTGCTCTTGGGGGAGTCTATGAGATCAACATCCTAGAATATGACCTAGTATTAGGCTATATTTTTTTCATAAAAAGTCCATTAGTCTGTAAGGACATCTCTTTGATGAGCCTAGGGATTTGATTTATTTTCAGTATCCACTAAAAATAAATTTCCCCAGGTTTCTAAGGTTCCTTGATGGGAAGGATTGATGTCATCTACCCTAACTTGGAGACACTTTGAACTGAAACAATAATAATGTATAGTTAATATTCTTCCTATGTAGAACACTACATTTCAGCAAGAACACTGTTTTTTCATTCTTTGGTATTTTGTCCTAAGTATACCATAATTCAAGTTGTCAAACCACTTGAAATATCAGAATGCACATACAAAAAAATTTACTTTGGATCACTTACAAACTAAGATACCAACAAGAACTGGTTCTCTATGTGATCTTAGAAAAAGATTTTCTCCCCTCTGAACCTCAGGAAGGGAAAATTGAAGTGTTTGAAGGGAAAATTTATATGTTTATTCAATTGGTTTTCTTTATAATCTGTGTGTTTTACTTTATGTATTTAAAAACATTATTTTAAAAACAACAACAAAGGAGTCCATGACTTAAAAACATTAAGAATTCCTGCTCTTCATCTTTAATTCTATGATTAAAAATTAATTTGATGAAGAATTGTTAAGTAAACACTAAAGAATTATGTAGATTAAAGGAATGAGTAATACTATACACTATAGTAATTTAACTGGCAAAAGCTCTTTGCAATAAAGGGAGATTTCAAGAAAGAACTCCATTTGTCATTCAGGAGCTACACTTTCAGATTATAGGCCAAAATTAGAAATTTGGGGAGTATTCAGTTTACTTTTTAATCATTATTTTCTATACAGCAACAGCTTTTGAACCAATATATGGTCCCCTTTTCCAGCACCATGGACAGCTCAATATCCTGTAGGATCACTGCTTGGAGTATGTAAGCTGGGTTGTCTTTGATAACATCTGCTCTGAGAATCCCATGAGATCTGACCTGACCTTGTAATGTTCACTCAGTAAGGAACATAAATTTAAAATAGCAGTGAAATTGCATTAAATACTTATTCTGGATGTTTCATTAGTGTCAATAAGTATGACACATTTGAAACGATTGATTCTGGCATTTTTCTTAATTCAAAACTATGGTAGACTTAATTATATTGAAGTGTAATTTATAGTGACTTTAAAAAATAATTTTAAAGCTTTTATCCAGTGAACTAATCAGTTAAAATCTATGATTTTCATGAATCTACTCTTATGAACCTATTTTTCCTTACTCTATTTTATTTTTCTCTTTTATAACCCTCCTAGTTCAACTAGTTGTGCTAAGTAAGGGTCACCCCTCCCTGTGGAGGCAAGGGCTGAGTATAGGTCCTTAGATGTTAATCCTGCAGTCAGTGAAGTGGCTTCCCTAGGGAGCAGCATGAATTGCTTATAAAGTTGAGAGTACTATCATGCTGCTTCTATTGCATTTCTTACCCTTTGCTGGCCTAGGGACATGGCGCAGATTGGCATGAACAAAATAGACTGAAGAAAAATGAATACGGTACTGCATTGATAGGGAACTCTCCCCTGTTGTTTTGTATGCTGGGAACCTTCATTCATTTTTAAGAGCCCACTTTTTAAATAACATTTTTAAACATTTCATATTCATAGCATCTGAAACAAAATTAGACCTGCATATTGTAAGCATTCTGCCTTTCAGCTAAAGAAAGCTTGCATGGGAGTTAGAGTGCTTACATATATCAGATCTAAAACCCTCTTTGTATGTCTTCATGTGGCCACTTATAAAAGGGATTTGTGATTTATCTGTTTGCAAAAGTAAAGATGAAGAAAAGAGAAATTATTTTAGTCATTCCATAGACATTCATAGTTGGATGTGCTTTAGATATCTTCAATGGCCAGGTGGAAGTTCTGGTCCTTTCAGGTCTTACTCACTAGTAGCCAAGACAAATAACAGTAAGTGGTATGTATATAGCACTTTAAGGTTTATAAGGTTTTCTTATTACCTATTAGACTGTGAACTCCTTCCATTAGACTGTGAACTCTTCGAGAGAAGTGACTGTCCAGGAATCATATGAACAAAACTACAAAATACTTTTCACACAAATAAAGTCAGACCTAATCAGTTGGAAAAATATCAAGTGCTCATGGGTAGACCAAGCAAATATAATAAAAATGACAATACTACCTAAATTAATCTACTTATTTAGTGCCATACCAATCAAACTCCCAAGAAATTATTTTACAGATCTAGAAAAACGAGTAGCAAAGTTCATCTGGAAGAACAAAAGGTCAAGAATTTCAAGGGAATTAATGAAAAAAATGCTGATAAAGGTGGCCTAGCTGTGCCAGATCTAAAACTATATTATAAAGCAGTGGTCATCAAAACCATTTGGTACTGCCTAAGAAATAGAATAGTTGATGAGTGGAATAGGATAGGATCACAGGACAAAATAGGCAATAACTATAGCAATCTAGTGATTGACAAATCCAAAGACCCCAGCTTTTGGGATAAGAACTCACTATTTTACAAAAACTGGTGGGAAAATTAGAAACTAGTATGGAAGAAATTAGGGCTTGACCCACACCTAACACTATATACCAAGATAAGCTCTAAATGGGTTCATGATTTAGATATAAAGAATGATATTATAAACAAATTAGAGGAACATAGAATAGTTTATCTCTCAGATATGTAGAGAAGGAAGGAATTTGTGTCCAAAGAAGAACTGGAACTCTTTTTTTTTCATTTTTTTTATTTTATTTGCATAACATATGTGTGGGTAATTCTTCAACAATAACCCTTACATAGCTTTCCGTTACAAATTTTTCCCCCCAACTCTCCACCCCTCCCCTAGATGGCAGGATATCCACTACATGTTAATTATGTTAAAATATTGGCAAATCGAATATATGTATACATATTTCCAAACTTATCATTGTTGTACAAGAAAAATCTTATCTACACAAACGATATATCAGATAAAGGAAACACAATGTAAGCAAACATCAATCAAGGAGTATGAGAATGTTATGTTGTGGTCCACATTTCACTTCCCTCTCTCTGGGTGTATATGGCTTTCTTCAGTGAACAATTGGAGGTGGTTTGAAACATTTCATTGTTGAAGAGAGCTATGTCCATCAGAATTAATCGTCATGTAGTACTGTTGTTGCTGTGTATAATGATCTCCTGGTTCTGCTCATTTCACTCAGCATCAGTTCATGTAAGTCTCTCCAGGCCTCTCTGAAATCATCTTGCTGGTCATTTCTTACAGAACAATAATATTCCATAATATTCATATACCATAATTTATTCAGCCATTCTCCAATTGAAGGGCATCTATTCAATTTCCAGTTTCTAGCCACTACAAAAAGGGCTGCCACGAACATTCTTGCACATGTGGGGCCTTTTCCTTCCTTTATGATTTCTTTGGGATATAAGCCCAATAGAAATGCTGCTGGGTCAAAGGGTATGCACAGTTTGATAACTTTTTGAGCATAGCTCCAAATTGTTCTCCAGAATGGCTGTATCCGAAGAACTGGAACTCTTAATTGAATACCAGATAGATAATTTTGATTATATTAAGTTAAAAAGTTTTTGTACAAACAAAACTAATGCAGACAAGATTAGGAGGGAAGCAATAAATTGGGAAATCATTTTTACATTTAAGGGCTCTGATAAAGGCCTCATTTCTAAAATATATACAGAATTGACTCATATTTATAAGAATTCAAGCCATTCTCCAATCGATAAATGGTCAAAGGATATGAACAGACAATTTTCAGATGAAGACATTCAAACTAGCTCTAGTCATATGAAAAGGTGTTCCAAATCACTATTGATCGGAGAAATGCAAATTAAAACAATTATGAGATACTACTACATACCTGTCAGATTTACTAAGATGACAGCAAAAGATAATGACGAATGTTGGAGGGGATGTGGGAAAACTAGGACACTGATACATTGTTGGTGGAACTGTAAATGGATCCAACCATTCTGGAGAACAATTTGGAACTATGCTCAAAAAGTTATCAAACTGCATACCCTTTGACCCAGCAGTGTTTCTATTGGGCTTATATCCCAAAGAGACCTTTTAAAGGAAGGAAAGGGACCCACATGTGCAAGAATGTTTGTGGCAGCCCTTTTTGTAGTGGCTAGAAACTGGAAACTGAATGGATGCCCATCAATTGGAGAATGGCTGAATAAATTATGGTATATGAATGTTATGTAGTATTATTGTTCAGTAAGAAACAACCAGCAGGATGATTTAAGAGAGGCCTGGAGATACTTACATGAACTGATGTTGAGCGAAATGAGCAGAACTAGGAGATCATTATACATGGCAATAACAATATTATATGATGATCAATTCTGATGGACATGGCTCTCTTCAACAATGAAGCGTTTCAAACCAGTTCCAATTGTTCAGTGAAGAAAGACATACACTCAGAGAGAGGGATATGAAATGTGGACCACAACACAACATTTTCATGCTCTCTATTGATATTTGCTTGCATTGTGTTTCCTTTCTCAGATTTTTTGGTACATATGATTTTTCTTGCACAACAATGATAAGTATGGAAATATGTATGTATATATATATATATTCGATTTGTCATGTATTTTAACATAATTAACATGTATTGGACTACTTACCATCTAGGGGAGGGAGTGGGTGGAAGAAGAGAAAATTTTGGAACAGAAGGCTTTTCAAGAGTCAATGATGAAACATTATTCATGCATATGTTTTGCAAATAAAAAGCTTTAATAAAAACAAAAAAATACCAATATAATAAAAAATAGAGAAGGGACTATCTCTTGAGGCAGGCAGATAGCAAAGGGGATAGAGTGCTGGTCCCAGAGTCAAGAAAACCTGAAGACAAATCTCTCCTCAGATACTTACTAGCTGTAGATTCTGAGCATGTCATTACTTAACTTGTTTGCCTCATTTTCTTCAACTGTAGGATGAAGATAATGTTAATAATAACACTTACCTTGCAGGTTTTTTATAGATATTTGTAAATCAGATATTTGTAAAATGCTTGACATAATACTTGGCACATGGTGGATGTTTAAGAAATGCTTGTTTCCTTCTTCCCTTTTGCCTTTCTACACTACTGTTTAGTGTAGTACCTGAGATATAATAGGTATTCAATAAATGTTTTGTTGACTTGACATGTTTTTGATACTATTATATTTGATCCTTATAGCAGTGTTATGAAGTAGGTAACACTGGCGTTTTAATCCACATTTTAAAGCAGGATACTGAAGCTTAGTGCAGTGAAGTAATCTGTCCATGGTAACATAGCTAGTGCATATCAGAAGCAAGATTCAAACTCTGGTTTCTTCTGTGTCTAGATCCAGTGACACCACGTTGCCTTTTAATAAGAACTAAGCACTTTGGTTTGGGATGATACAGCATGAATCCATGAACTACTTTTGCTTCTATTCTATCCTAAAATGTTGTTGAGGAGCCCCCATACTTGGATTGCATCTCATACAATTAAACCATCAGCTCATGAGTTAGCTAAATAACAAATATACTGGTTGGTTTTATGAGGCACCAGACCACCTATCATTGTTCTTCTTGGTATTACATGCATTCAAAAAGATCAGCTAAGCACATATTTTTAATGAGTGCCTAATATATGCCAAACATGAGATATGACTTCAAAAAACTAGCATCTGCCCGGAAGTTCAAAAGTCACATGGAAACACACATGCACACAGACAAACATTAGGAAAAATTTAAATGGTAAATTCAGTAATTCAGACAATTAATACAAAGAGAGTTAGAATTGCTTAAGAGTAAAAGATTGAGATTCTGGTAGGTAGATGGAGTTGGGTACACTTTTAGAAATAATCATTGATTCTATGTACTTAAAATGTGTCTACTGTTATTTGCTCTTAACTCTGAGGTATGTTGTTATCTAGTTTGATTTGATATCTATTAGTTTTCTTATCTATAAAGTGAGAGGATTGGATTTTATTACCACTGAGGTCCATTTTAGTACTAAATCTATCATCTTATGATCTTATAGTGATGTTTGGTTTCATGAAAAATAAAAGAAATAAACTGGTAGCTCATACAAAATAGAAAAAAAAAAGAATGAGCTTGGAAGGCTAGATTCATATCTAATTGTAATTTTTTTCCTTATAAGGAAGGTACTTTCCCCCCCCCCGAGGCAATTGAGGTTAAGTGACTTGCCCAGGGTCACACAGCTAGGGAATGTTAAGTGTCTGAGACCAAATTTGAACTCAGGACTTCCTGACTTCAGGGCTGGTGCTCTATCCACTGGCCACCTAGCTGCCCCTAGGAATGTAACCTTTTTTTAT
Organism: Myrmecobius fasciatus; assembly: GCA_023553655.1. Lineage (NCBI taxonomy): Eukaryota > Metazoa > Chordata > Mammalia > Dasyuromorphia > Myrmecobiidae > Myrmecobius > Myrmecobius fasciatus. The sequence continues at coordinate 37,316 of JAJPUD010007967.1, forward strand.
TTTGTACTGAAAAACATAGGATGAACAGAATGAATGCAGATCTAATTGGTCCTGGAAATATTTAAAGGGGCCAGTTATCTTCATGGTTAGTCATATGTATAGGCAGTCATACCTGGAAGCAAAAGAGACAGGAAAAAAAGAGTTTTATGCTTTTCTTGGGAAAAGCTATTTCTGGCCCATCCCCAACAAGACCTGAATAATCAGATTTTCAATTATTGCTAATTTCTCAGGCTATCAAATTTTTTGATTTTCAATGATAGGCATGGAAACAAAGGACTAAGAAATGTCCCTCTTTGTTGACATAAATTATACCTTATTTCATTTTAACCCTAAACTCCCACATAGAAACATTCATTTTTTCTTCCGTCATAAGAGGGAACCATAGACAATTCTGCCTGGTAAGGTCATCATAAATTTAAGCTACATGTATGTAAGGTTATGTATGTGGATAACAAAAATGGGTCATTTTGCCCCCACTAAGCAATAATAGATAACTTTTACACATTCTGTATATATGACAGAAAGAGAATATAGTTGGACGCTTAAAAAGAGAGAGTTTCTGAATGGAGAAAGATAGCACATACCTGTTGGGCTGAGAAATACAAATTGTATTTCTGAATAGGAAACTCATTTTTAGATGAGGAAAGTAAGTCTTGCCCTGGTTTACGTAGCTAATGAGTCTCTGAAGTGGTATTTGAACATTGGTCTTTTTTTCAGTTGGAATGATCTATCCAATATGTCATGTCACCTCTAAACTTCTCTCTAGGATGTTGACAACTAAGGGATGATTTGTTTTGGCCACAGTAGCTCACGAAAATGTCTGTTAAACACTTAACATTTCTTGGCTGTATGACCCTGGGCAAGTCACTTGATCCCAATTGCCTCAAAAAAAAAAAAAAGTCTATTAAGGCGCCATGGGATTGCCATCTGAGTTGGTGGAAGGATAACTTGTGAAACCGCAAGGCCCAGGACTTGGAATCAGTGGTATATGAGAACGCTCGCTCTGAGATTTACTATACCTATTTCACTTTGAACAAGCCACTTTATTTTTTCTCTAAGTTCTGTGTCCTCACCTATAAGCTGGGGCTAATAATATTGTACTGTTGTTGGGCAGTATTTTATAAATATCAGAGAAAGATAAAATTCTATCATTATTACTGAAGCACTGACATTTATACAATCATGATGGGAGATTTATAATTAAATTTTCCAGATCATTTTAAAGTGAATCCCTGAAAATTATGTATCTTCAAAAATTCCCTCTTTCCCCTCAAATGCGTTATGCATATTCTGCTACTTGCCCTACATACTCTCAATGATAAAAATGAAGCAAATTCACTATACACATGGACAAATCAGCTTTACATCCTTAGGATAACTACATGTGATTTTCAAATCTTGGCATCAAAGGAATCATTATGAATGTCCATTTTTGGAAAAAGTTCAGTCAGCTTATATTTATTTGCAAATCTTCAGTGTTTTACTCTGGAAGCTCTTAAAATGATGGCATATTACTTTTGGAACTCTCACTGTTGCTGCAGGAGGTTTTGCTTTTGAGAGGAGGGGTGGAGAGGAAGATTATGCTGTATTTTGAATGGCAAGTATGGTAATTGCCCTGAGGGCAATTTTTTTTTTCTGTACAGCCTACCTTGTATTTCCCTGGCAATAAAGGGAGTTCTATGTTCTCATTTGCAAAAACATTATTAATTAAGAGTATCATTCCTATTTTTTAAATTTCACTAATTTATTTCATTAAGAATAAACAGATTAAAAATAACAACATGGGGCATGCCAATTGTGATAAACTGGCCATTCCATTTGAAGTCCTACTTATTTTCTCCTTGCGGAGACGGGTGACAGCAAAAGATATTTTAATATACAATTACAGTGAAATTCTTGTACTAACATACATTGTCGTCCTAGATGAAAATTTAAAATTTTCTGTAATATATTTCTCAATTATAATGTTTTTAAAAGGTATGTCCTTGAAAGAAACAGTTTAAAGAAAGATTGTTTTAAAGCTACATACTTACTCTCAATTATTCATACTTGGATTATACATAATAAATTTTGAATCTTATATCTCCCTCCTATTTGGCATGCTTATTGATTCTTCCCTCCTCCAATTGTTGATAGGTGGCATGTGTGGTTGAGAAATGCAAACTATATAAATGTGTTTAAATTAGATTAAAATTTAATCTCTATGTTAAATCTGATGGAGGACCAAAAAATGATGTATTCTAATTGCTACTGTTTGGAATGATCTTTTCCACTGTATTCTTCTCCTACTGTGAATGATGGAAAATTGACTGATTATTTTATGCTCTATGTCCATGGTCTATAAGCTTTTTTTGGCCACAACTATCTTAGTAAAAAGTTTTTTGAGCACACACATAATATATGTATACTTATTAATTATATGCACATATTATTCTGCTAATAGAGTATATACATTGGAAGCATATGTAAAATAAACACAAAGGAGTATGATAAAAAGGAAATAAATACTATTTTAAAATAAAATTGAATGATATAAAGAGTTTCTGTTCACATTAAAATATTATTACTAGTAATAATATTTTAGTTAGAATAATATGATTGGATTTGCTTCATTATTTTTGAAATTTTTGGTTCAGCATTTTGTGATGTAGCACTTTCAAGGTCTGGTTTTAAAAGGCATCTCTTTCCAAACTTAATTTTACTGGCTGTCATAGCTGTAGAAGAGATCTCACAAAGATACTTATACCCAAATGGGAAAAGTGCATTATTGGCTGCATTTACTAAATGGAACTCATCAATTATGCAAAGCTTTTTTGTTAAAATTTGGCTACTAAATTTCCATCTTTCTTTTTTATCAATCAGTTGTTCTCTCAAATTGGAAGGTGTTGAATTTTTATATTTTTAACAACTGAGTTCCAAATCCACTAAAACTCTTTGAATGATTTTTAAAAAACAGATTAGAAAATTCTGTTACCAAATTTAAGTGAAAATAAAAGACTTTTTTAGAAGGAGGTGACTTTGTCAACACAAAGCTTAGTTTTTAAAAATATCTCGCTAATTGTGCCTTTGTACAATCATTATCTAATATCTCAAATCACAACAGTGAACCTCAATCTAAATGCTTGTTAACAATGAATAGTAATGTATATTTCAGATAAAAAATTCTTAACTATTTTCCCCACTCAACATAGCATTTTGTGCATTCTCTAAGGTGTACATGCTCTGCTTCAGAGAACATACTTCCAAAGGTTCCAATAATAGCACAAAGCCATGTTCCCCATGCCAAGTTTTCATTTGGGAACGGACAGGATTTTCTATTCCTAACATACTTCTTGAAACTCTTTACACATCTTTATGTTTCATTAGAAGGCAGGGACAGTCTTTTGCTTCTTTTTGTATCCTCAGTACTTAGCTCAGTACCTGGCACAAAACAGATAGTTAATAAATGTTTTTTGAATTGCACTGAATGGTTCTAATCCCTCCCCCCCAAAAAAAAATGTATCATGAAAAAGGGATAACATTCCACATTCTGATTCACTGGGAAAAGCTTGAAATTTGGAGTTAGAGCAACTGGCTTGAAGCTCTACATTTGTGTATGATCTTGGACAATCATTTTACCCCTCTGGATTTCAGTTTCTCTCTGTAAAATAATGTGGTTGGACTAGATCAGAAGTTCCTTTCAGTTCTAAGTCTTATTCTTTTTAGGAATTATAAGAAGCAATGGAACAGCTTTTTCTTGACAATAAAGGAAATCAGTAAATGGAAAAGTCAGCCTGGATTTAGAGATTATTTTATACCAGAACAATTCTTTTTTCAAAATCTGATATTCAGGACAGGCCCTGACCAAGGAAAAAAGTTAGGGCTGATTTTCTATTGGAGCTATGATGCAGTAAATGAAATTTGGAGCCAATTTATGGATAAAACTAAGCCAAAGAGGAAGAAGGGTTAGTTTAAAAATTAAAAACTTGTCCCTAGTCAGTACTTGGATTGTGAGAGATGAAAGGGGATTTGCTGGGCTCTAGGGAATTATATTTTTGGGGAAGCAATAAGGGTTAAGTGACTTTCTAAAGCTCATGTAGCTAGTAAGTGTTTGAAATTGTATTTGAAATCAAGTCCTCCTGACTGCAGGGCTGGTGCTCTATCCACTGTGCCACCTGCCTTGGAAATGATGTTTTTTACATTAAGGATGCTGGGGGTTTTTTGAGAGAAGTTTGCACATGTAGTTCCAATTGTGTATACCAGAATAGAAATTCCTTTCACTGTTACACTCGGCTGCTCTACCTTGTTCACAGGGAGGTTAAATGACTTTCCCATGATCACATACCTAAGAGTCTTCAGATACATTACTTAAACCCTGGGCTTCTTGACCCTTGGACCAGTCAGTCCTTGATTTGTTATCCTTGAGTGTCTCAGCCTTACTGCATAAAGAGTATGAACTAAAATCCCCTAGATTTGTTGAATTTTGGGAAAATTCTTTGACATCTATCATCATTTTTAATTTTTACTATAATCCTATGAAGTTATTTTGTGGTTGTTTTATGGTTTTTGTTATTTTGTGATCAAGAAAAGATAGGTGAGTGATTTCATCAGGGAAAAAAGTGAGGACCTTTTCAGAGTAAGTACTTATTAGAGCACTTAAGATCAGGGCAATATTATAGATATTGTACTCTTGGACCGTGGAAAGATATTTAATGACATGCCTCCTGAGATTCTAATCAATACTATGAAAATTTGTGAGCTGGGTAACAGTATAATTAGGGGGACTTGGAAGCAAGTGCCCATTAAATTCAAAGGATGTTGATAATGAGTCATTGCCAGTATAGAGTAGGTCTTTAGTGAAGTATCAAAGAGTTTGATTTTCAGCTCTATTCCACACTTTGGAAATTGTGGTTATCAAAGTTGTAGACAACATGAAGTTGGTTAACAAGAATGACAGGGTCAGGATCCAAAGAGATCTTGACTTACTAAAATGGTGAAATGAATCTTAATATAATGAAGTTTGATAAGAATTCAGCTAATTCAGTTACACAGTCATGTCACAAACTCTGTGAATATTAATATAATAATTAAATAGTCCTTCCTCTCAAGAAGCTTACGTTCTATTGAAGATATCTATCATGAATGTATCATAAGTATAATATAAGGTATAATATAACAGTAGAAGATATAGAAGATATAATATACAGAAAAATAATGTTTTAGGAATATTTGAGGGAGTACTGAATACTAGTAATTGGGGAACAATGGGAGATGGCACCTAGAAAGAACTTTGAAAAAAGAATAGTTTTGAAAGGAAGAGATAAGGTTATTAGTGCATTCCTGACATGAAGGAAGGCTTGTGGAAATGCCCAGAGGCAGAAGATAAATATGAAATTCTAGTTAACAGCAAACAATCCAATTTCACTAAAACAAAGATTGTATGAAGCAAAGAATACAAAATAAGCCAGCAAAAGGTAGGTGTGAGACAAACTGTCAGGACTTTAACTGCCAGACTAAGGAGTTAGTATTTTTTTTAGAAACAATAGGGAGCTACTGAAGGTTTTTGAAGAGGCAAGTTCCATGAAACTTGTATCTTAGGAAGATTATTGTGGTAGTTTTATAAAAGATGAATTGGAAAGGCAGAAGAATGTTGGCTCAAGAGATTAGTTAAAGTTATGATTCCAAAGTGATGAATCTTAGTGACTAGGAAGATAGTAGTCCCTTCACCAAAGACAGAAAAGTTTAGAAGAAAAGAGGATGTCCATATGTGTTAGGGCATGATTGGAAAGAAAATGAATTGAGTTTGGGGCATGGTAACATTGTGGTGTCAATAGGAAATCGTACTTGGTTTTAAAAAGTCAACAAATACAAATGGGAGAGGGAGGTATGGCTCAACAATAATTTAATGACTCAAGCATATTATAAGTTAACTATATGACAAGGCAGCCAAAAATGTTAGGCTACTTTAATCAAAGAATAGTGTCCAGAATGCATCTAGGTGGCATAGTGGTTAGAGCATTGGACCTGAGGTCAGGAAGACCTGAATTCAAATCTATCTTCAGACACTTACTAGGAATATGACCCTATGTAAGTTACTTAACTCGCCTTTATCTATAAAATATAGATATCTATAAATAATATATATATATAGATAAAATATCTATAAAATATCACCTACCTGCTAGGGTTGTTGCGAAGAACAAATGAGATATTTGTAAAGTCCTTTGCAAACCTTAGAGTGTCATAGAAATGCTAGCTTATTGTGATTTATTAGTTGTTCAAGTCAGACCACTTCTAAAGCATTATGTTCAATTTCAAGTGCCACATTTTAGGAAGAATATTAATATATACTGGAAGGCATCTAGAATTGGATGATAAGAAAATTGAAGAGCATTCCTTATTAAGATCATTTGAAAGAAATGGGATTTTAGCCTGGAGAAAAGACTTGGGAAAAACATGATGACTGTCTTGAAACATCTGAAGCACTATCATGTAAAAGAGCTATTAGACTTGTTCTTTTTGGCCCTAGGAGGCAAAACTAGTAGCGATGACTGCTGTCTGTGAAAGCAATTTTGTCTCAATTATAAGGCAAGTGGAGCTCTCCAAAAGTTAAATGAATTCCATTGTTGGACATTTTCAAGCAAGACTGAAGGTATTGGGGAGCCTCAGCTACAGGTTATATATATATACTACATTATCCATGGGTTCTCTACAACTGAGGTCCTGTGGTCCTATTAGAAATGTCACATTCATTTGAATCATTTGCAGCTAATTATGGGCATTCTCTCTGCTTATTGCTGAACTGGCATTTGAGATCTAAGAAGACCACAGTTATAACTAATATGAGATCAAAGTGAAGAGTCATTGACTCAGGACAGTTCCCATAAGAATCAGATATAGCTATTGAGTTGGAACTAGGGTAAGATCCTCATGGCTTTCCACCTCTAAACAATGACCTGTGAATATTCTTTGCTATGATAGAGAAACTCGCCTCTTTGTGAGTTTTTACATTCTTCCTGGAAGTCAACATTCATGCTTAGTTTTACCAGAAGAAAGAAATGAAATAAATCTGTAGATTTAATTTGTGTGCAAATGACATGTGCAAATATTTTATTATTTTGGGATGCTAGAATGTCTTAAAGTGACTTTTATGACACTTTACTGAGGTAAGTTCAGAAGGTATATTAATTCCATCAATAAGAAGTTTATCTTGTGTGGGTTTATATATGTATGTGTATGTGTATATGTACACGGGCTGGGGGCCAGTTGAATATAGCCAACCCACTGAGCTGACTTAGGGGCAACTACTGCTCCAGCTGTCAGCAATCTGTGACTAGGATTCACCCTGCTAATAGAATTGGGAGTTTGAGCTATAGGTGACAAAGGGAACCGGCAGAAGAGATGAATGAAGGTGTGATCGCCTGGGAAGTGTTATGGAAATAATGAGCCACTACTTTTTCTTCACTTACAAAGACACTACACCACAGGAAGTAGCACAGCTGAAGGCAAAGAACACCCGACTGAAACACAAGAACTGGAGGGGAGTCCCCGCCTGCAAAGCTGCTAGCTGGACGACCATAGACAATTCACCTAAATTCTTTGGGCTTCCATTTCCTCATTCACAAAACAGAAAATCTGAAACATGGCTGTACTGCTTAACAATTATTGGAGTGATGTGAGGAAAATATACTTAAAACCTTAAAATACTATAGAAATGAGAATAGCCATTTTTCTCATTTTTTCATTGAAGTTCAGAGAAAGAGGATCCTAGAATTGCCTTATTTTTATTCTTATCATCATACCTTATAATATTATTGGGAAGTTAAGTGGCTCAATGATAGAGCACCAGGCTAGATTCAGGAAGAACTGAGTTCAAATCCTGTCTCAGACATTTTTTCTTCTACTTCTCTCATTTGCCTTTTAAAGTTTTTTATAAGCATTTCCAAGAAGCCTCTTTGGCCTGAGACCAATTTATCTCACTCTTTGAGATTTCTTCTGTGAACATTCTGTTCTCATCTGAGTTTGTGTTTTGATCTGCCCTGTCACCACAATAACTTTCTATGGTCAAGGTTCTTTTCTGTTTCTTGCTCATTTTATTTCCTTTTCTTTGGGTATTTTCCTCTTTTTTTACTTTTATGATTGAGCCCTGCTCATAAAGTAAATGAAGTACTGTCCCAAGCTTCCTGTGCAGCTCTAAGGCTTGGCTTTGAGCACAAGGGGCCCTTGGGTTTGCAGGGAGTAGCTTTCCCTGGCTTCCCAGAGTTTGCCTCCTGAGCTGGGACTAGAAGCCATCCCACTGATTTGTTCCTCTACTGAGCCAGGATTGAGGGTCTTAATTCCTGATTTGCTGTGTTTGCAATCCTCTCACTAGCTTTCCCAGAGTCTGTCTGACCTGAGTTGAACATCCTTTTCACCCCAGTGAGACATTTTTTGAAGTTTTTTTTTTTGTCTCTCTTGAGCTGGGAAGTGATTTTATTCTATCAGATTCTATTCAGAGGCTTGGTTTCATGTGGAAACTGGGAAAGCTCAAGCAGCTTCCTGACTTTACTCTGCCATCTTGGCTCCATCTCCAAAAGTCCTTCTTACTACTCTTATCACTCTTACCCTTAATCTTTCTTTCTTTTTATCACTCCCTGATATTTCTCTTGTCCCCTTCCTCTATTCTTTTCCTATTGGGTAACATCCCAAACAACTCTTTTGTGTTGGAAGGAACTTCCTCAATGGAAGTTTCCTATGCCAATGAAATCATAGCTTTGGAAGGATGGAAGGAAGGGAAAAAAAAGAAAGAAGGGGAGGAAGAAAGGAAAGAAGAAAGGAAGGAAGGAGAGGGAAAAGAGGAAGAAAGGTAGGAAAGGAAGGAGAAGGAAGAAGGAGAAAAGGAAAAGAAAAAAACATTTTTAGGAAAGAGCTACAGAAGAGTGGCAAAATGTTTTTTTTCAAATAATAGTTCAAAATACACAATTTTTTTTTTAAAAGTTCTACATTTTTAGAAGTAGAAGCATTGTTGGAAGCAGATAGCCAATAGAAAAGCAAAGAGAATCAAACAACAGAAGAAAGGATTGTATCTAAAAAATTATTTAGTTTGTTTCAGGTGTGAATGCTTCTTTCTTTGGTAAGTTTTAGTGCTACCCTAATTTCCCATTTCCTCTTGCTCTATTCCTCTTATCCTTCTACAATGTCCATCTTTTGTTTGTCCCTTGCCTTAGTACCCTATTCTGATTCTCCACCTGCTCCTAGGTACTTGTCAATCTCTCTGGTCTTCCCCTCTTGTTAAGACGTCCCTTTTGATGACCCTTCTTGCTTCAGCACCTCCTTTATTCCTGACACTTCCCTTCCCTTCCTCTTACCCAAGTCCCTTCATCCCCATATTTTACCTTCTTTAAGCAAGTCCCCCTAGCTTTTGATTGTTCATCTCTTCAGAAGCCAAGCGCAGCCACGCAGCAGATTTGCTAATAGCTGGAGCTTCAGCAGAGCGAAGCAGTGGAAAATAGAAGATTTTAATTTTGAATTGGGAGATGGAGTTTAAAAATGGAAGTGCTTTGTCGGTGCTAAAAAAAAAAATGTGTGTGAAGGGTGGGGAGGAGGAAGCATAAGAGAGGGAAAGCCAATGCTGGCTTTCCATATGCTGTATGTTAGCTAACATACAGAGAATGCTTACAATTAAGTGCTTGATCAGGGGAAAAATGCTGATATTGCCCCCCACCTTTTCCTTCTCTATACAGAAAGAAAAAAACAATATTTTGTCATTCTTTTTAAAGGGATTTGTGTGTGTGTGTGTGTGTGTGTGTGTGTATTCAGCATTGCTTATTGTTTGAGAAATTACCTAAGATAAAAGACACTTTTGAAGAAGCTGATCTCAAGGTTAGGGGATATCAAACAAGAATTCATCCCTGCTAGCAATTTTTTCTCTATTTCTAGCAAGTAGTTTGACCCTTGAGAAATAATTACAGAACAGAACCTAAGTGAACATCCATCCATATCTCTCTCTCTCTCTCTCTCTCTCTCTCTCTCTCTCTCTCTCTCTCTCTCTCTCTCTTCCCCCTCCTCTCTGTGCCTCTATCTCTGTCTCTCTCCCTATATGTTTCTGTCTTTCTTTCTCCCTCATTCCTCCATCCCTGTCTTCCTCCTCTTCCTTCTTCTTCCTCCTTCTCTTTCTTTTTCTTCCTCCTCTTCCTTCTTTTTCCTTCTCCTCCTTCTTCTCCTTCTTCCTTCTCCTCCTCCTTCTCCTTTCTCCCTTCTTCTCCTTCTCCTTCTCCTTCTTTTTTCCTTTCTTATCTCTTCTTATTTCTTCTTTTCCCTTCTTTCTTCCTATCTTTCTCTCTCCCCTCCCTTTCTTTTCTCTTCCTTTTTTTTTCTTTTCTTTCTTTCCTTCTCTCTTTCTCTTTTTCTCAAAAATCTATGTCACCTTGGACAGGTCACTTAACTTTTGTTTGCCTCAGTTTCTTCATCTGTACAATGGGTATTCTAGTAGCATCTACCTCTCAGGATTGTTGTCAGAATAAAATGAAATAATATTTATAATTTACATAATAACTGACACATAATAGATATTTTAACAAATGGTAGGTCTTCCCCTTCTACCCTCTACTTTGGCTAAGAAATTTTCTTAACTTGTATGACAATCTAGTTCTCTTTTTACAAGATGTTGGAAAAAATAAAGGAGAAAGAAAAGGCAAGGGAAAAAATGCTTTGCAAAGGATAAGAATAGTGCCTGGGGTTTGTATACTATGTTAGATTTTTCAAAGTGTTTTCACATTTATCATTTCATTTCATTCATTCATAGGGCAAATGCTTTTCAAGAGCTAGTAGGCAGATTGCTAAATGCTGGAAAATCCAAACATCATTTACATTTGCTTTGGGTATTTTGCATACTTTGCATTTTAATAGGTTCATATTAAAGTGAGCTTGCCATAGGAGAAGCTGCAAAGAGCACTGGACTTGGCATCAGGAGACTTGGATTCAAGTTCGGGCTCAAACTAGCTCTGTGATCCTGAGCAAATAATTGTATCTTTCTGACCCCAAGTTCCCTTATCTCTAAAATGGGCAAAATAATATTTGGACTACTTACTTTGTAGATTTCTGTGAGAAAAATTCTTTATATACCTTAAGATGTCACATTATCTTGAGGTACATATTCTATCATTTAAATTTCAAAAAGCAAAAGGGAAAGCCTACTAAAAATTTCTATCACTACTATTCTTTGATATCTATAACTATTTTTAATTAAAACTATTCTGTGGTATCTTTCATTTTTATATCAGTTTTCATCTCCAAATATGTCCCTATCCAGTAGCCCAGAAAGTCATCCATTATACAAAGAATTTTTTTAAAAGAAATAGAATATTAACCAAGTTTGACGGTGTATCAATTGATTTCTTGCTTTGAAAACCTGAGAATGCTTTGGAAATGGGATTCTAGAACCTCAGAAAAAGAAGGCATTTAATATATGTGTCATGGGATATTTTCTATGAGTATAGTTAAAAATTTTGGGGTCTTCCCATTGACAAAACCTTAGAGGAAGATTACTATAGTTTCCTGATGATGAGTAGTCATTGGTGAGAACTCTTCTTTTTTTTTCCTTTTTGATTTCATCAATTCCCCAAGCTAAGTGATTTAGAGGCCAGTAGAAGGACATAAGCTTGATTGATAAGATAGAGGTCATTCTGTATCAATAGATTCATTGAAATAGATTTCATGGAAGGTTTCTGACATTGGACCACTACAATAGGCAATTTCTCTGTAAATCCTTGACATTTTTTTTTGCTTAGAATTGGGGGATGCAGGCTGTTCATCATTGCAAATATGGATAGTGCAGACACTTCTGTGTTAGCAAGAATAACAGAACATCTGCCTTTTCTGCTTCATAGTTTTTATACATTTGCAAGGTAATAATAAAATGAGTATTGGGAACCTGCAGATGTTCTGTACAATGGAGATAAATGATCACTGTAAAGTCTAATATGGAAGCTTTATTGACTCAAAATATTTCTGGGGATTTTAAATCCCAGTTATGGACATCCCACTAGATACTTTGGCCAGTCAGTCTATTTTATTTTATATGGATGGGTATGGTAGCAGAGGTGGGTTCAAATACATTTTCCTACCTGAAAGGCCATTTGTGGTTTTCTTCCCTCACTGAACAAAATGGAAACTTGTCAGGGTGATATATAATTGGTGGATTTGGCAACATAGACCTTAATACCTCTTTCATCATCTAGGGATATTCCATCATTAGTCACTCAACTAGTTAGAAGAGAATACAGAACAAGAAGCTAGGTCTCTTCTCTTGACTGCATTGTTAGTTCCATAATCCCACCTCCCTTCTTGTAATAAAATTGGCTGAGTGATGTGAGTCTGACTAGTTTAAAGATAGTCCTTCTAGGGATAAAAAGGATTACCATTCTCTATTGGAGAGGAGAGCTGATGAATAGGAGGTATGTATCATAAATTTTTTTCACATCACCTGCTAAAAATTCTGGAGCAGGGGTTCTTAATATCAATGGGGTCACAGATAAATTTCAGAGGGGTCCATGAACTTGAATGGGGAAAAATATTTCCTTTTATTATTTAAGAGCATTATTATGAGAATATAATGAGAAGACTTCATTAGGTTATTTAAAAAAGGATGCATGATATACAGATTATTGTTTATCCTTCCTTCTCAAAGAGGGCCATGACCTGCAAGTGAATTGGATTTAAGGGAGGGAGAGCTGTGCAAATCTCCAGCCTTACTCTCTCCTTCAGAGCCATCTGGGTTCAATGGCAAGATATAGATCAGGATGACTGGAAATGGCCCCAGATGCAGCCTTTTAAAGCTAAGATCTTTAACAGGTCTCAGTTTAACTGAGGCTGCACCCACTCAGTAATTATGGCTAGGTAAGAAATGGCTAAAAAGGGCATTCTTTGCCTCATTTCTTTCTTGCCTAGCCATTACACAGACAAAAGTGAATAACTCTTAATCTAGAACAATCATTTTTAAAAGAGAACTGGCATTATGCTTAAAATGTGTACAAGGCATTTTCTGGAGTCATAGTGTGACTCCTCTGAGACACTCACAAGTGGATGACATCTCCAAGTGTGGTGGGAGAAGTTGAATAAGTATCTGTCAGTAAAATGAATGTACCCTCAATACATTTGAATAGGCAATTTTTTAGCCAAATCTGAGATGGAGTGGGGAGGAAAGTCAGTCAATCAGAGAGAGAAAGAAAAGTGAGTAAAGAAGGGAAGGAGCAGTAGAGGAAGACTGGAGGAAAGGAAGAGAATTGGTAAGAGAATGAGTAGGAAGAGCAAAGAAATACAGAAGAGGAGAGAGAGAGAAAAATAGGAGCAGAGAGAAAGAATGTGTTTAGGAGACAGGGAAAGACAGAAAAGCAGAGTTGGAAAGTGATGCTTGTTTCTCCCTGACTGAGTGACCTTAGGCAAATCCCTTGAGTTTCCTAGGAAGCTCACTTCAGTAAAATATTTTCTTCTACTTCTTTTGGATGTTACAAATATTCATGAACAGGGAACCCATTCAGAGATCTTTGAAAACAGGAGGGCTTTTACCCATTATTACTATTTTTTTTTTTTTTGGCTTTTTGCTGAGGCAATTGGGGTTAAGTGATTTGCCCAGGGTCATACAGCTAGGGAATGTTAAGTGTCTAAGACCACATTTGAACTCAGGTCCTCTTGACTTCAGGGCTGGTACTCTATCCACTGCACCACCTAGCTGCCCCATTATTACTATTCTTAATTATTTTATCCAAGTTTCTCATATTTTATGATATGAATTCTAGAGGCATTTCCATGCAGTGGATAGGACATTGTACTTGAAGCCTAGAAAACTTTGGTTTGAATTCTACCTCACATTAGCTATATGTTTGTGGGAAATCTCCTTCACTGCTGACTGCCTCAGTTTTCTCATATGTAAAATATGGCTAATAATAGAACCTACCTCCCAGGGTAATTGTGAGAATAAAATGAGATAATATTTATGAAGTTCTTAATAAATTTTTCTATAATACTAGCTATTTTCCATGGAGTTAGGAACCGTTCTTTGGGGACTGCCAGAGCATATAGCTTTGACAGGCCAGCTTCTCCAAGTGCATAGCTTGGAGTCAAGACCTCTGATAAAAGGGTTTCTGGAGAGGAGCTTCCTAAATTGGATGGGGGATTTATTGAACTAGATGACCCCTAAAAGTCTCTTTTTCATTCTAAAATATTGTGATTCTATCTATGATAACTTCTTAAAGCCATTAGAATAGCATTGAGTGAATCACTGATTTTAAAATGAGATTGTTTTATCTCCTGGGAAGCAGTTCATGCACTGAGCATCTTTGGCTAAATGGGTATTGTTCTTCAAGATAGATTCCATCAGATGGTTGTTGCCAATACTTTGCTATTGGAAAATGCTTGGGCCAGCACAAAAATGGGGGGGGGAGGGGAGGTATTGGATGTCTTTGCTCATTCATCTTCTCTCCAATGATCTTCTTAGATAAATAGGGGTGATCTATCTGTTTTCAGTTTTCAGGACCCATTGATTTTTGTTGCAATTAGAAAAACAAGGCACTACAGTACTGGAATCTTTGCCTTTATGGTATCTGAGAGCAATGTCTGAGGACCCCAGCTGTTTTATTGGCTTCTTTTTTTTTTCTCCTGAGACTAAGGGCAAATGTTCCTTAAATCAGCATGTTGTAATCACCCTGACAGAGAAATGTGAGTCTGCAGTTGGGGGAAGGTCTTCTTGGAAGAACTTTGCCTTCAAAAATGGCACAGGAGCTATAGTGATTCTTCTGACCCCCACCCCCCAATAATGAAAGAGATATTTTTGTGCCTCTGAATGTGATTGAATTTATCCCATTTTACTTCCCCTTTATTCATCTCCCAGTACATTCTTTTCTAAAAGAATTTCCAGCACAGTTTACTGCTTTGCTCCTCTGCTCCTCTGCTCCTCCCCCACCCAAGATAGCCTCAAGTACTTGTCTAATCACTTGCTGGAATTAAATCCCTCTAGTAGAAATAATAGTTATGTCTTATACTCACATAAAATCTGACTCCATACCATGAGCAAGCAGAATGACCCAACTGAGTTCTGGTAGCAGCAGTCAGCTAAGGAAACCTGAAGAAGTGGACCTTTCTGATGGCCAGAGCAGAGAGAGTTTTCATTCCCTTTGCAAAAATGGGGAAAGGCCCTTTGCCTGACCTGCCTCTCTCCCAGTCAGATTTATTTCTTAGAGTGAATACATTATGTAAACTCCAGAATGCCTTGCTTTCCCTGGGGCAAAGGCTCTCCTTGTGGCCCCACACCATTAGCACTTGATTTGCAATTATTCCATTGGCCAGTTTTTGCTCCAATTTGAGGTTATTAGCACCCAATGTATAAATAATTTATCTCTGGTTTAGGCCCCCACTTCAGTTTGTGCTTTTTAATTAAAGGCCCCTCTCACCATATTGCTGCATAAAAATTTGTCATTTTACTTAATCACTCATCTTTGATAGCTCTCATTTTCTGTGCCAAAAACAAAAGAATTTCATTGACCAAAGTTCTAGGGAAAAAATGTGAGGGCATAGAAATGGGTTTCACCTGTGGGAGTCAAGGAAAACACATGATTAGACCTTGATAAACTTTGAAGAACTATATAAATGTGGGTTCCTATTATCATTGTTACTATTGCTATTATTGGTGTTTTTATTATTTTGTACTCATTTTTGAATGAGTGTCCCATAGGAAAAGACCAAAAGTTGCTATACTATTAATATTCTTTTCTATTTGATCTTCCTTAGGCTACTATTGAAATAGACAAAATAATTTTGTAATCGAAAAAATAGCATAGATAATGTAAACTCATCTGTCAACTGGTTAGAGTGGTCTTTGGATGACAGGGATGACATGTGACTTGTCCTGTTCATACATGATTTTGATTTTTTCTGCTAGATTCTTTTATTTTGAAAACTTTTCATTCTATGTAGTTTGGGGATTAGGAATATTTGATATGGTGTTATTTATTTTAAAATACTGTTCTTAAATTTTTATGGATCTGTGTTTTATCTAGGTAGTTAAGGGGTACAATCCTGCCAGTATCCTTTATTTGTGGAGTTTCCAAGGATATTCAGGTGTCTGTACTGATACGAGATTTTGTCATTTGTTAATGGTATATGGTTCTAAACTCTTAACTCAGTCTTTCTAGTTATCTGTTAGAGATTAAATTTTTATACCCTTACAGGGATGTATCACTGATTCTACCACTACAATGCATAATCATTAATTCATTAATTAGTTCAGGCACTTTCAAAATAATTGGTCTGTAATTTCTGGTCACAATGGCCTAATCCTGAATCATTATATTATAATCCTCCTTTCATTTTTATAAACCACTCTGTTTATCTCAGTTATTTGATGTTTTCTTTTTGACTTTTTGTTGGTTTTGCTCATGTAGATGTTACCCACAAATTGCCTTTTGATTTTATCCTTGGATCTGAGCTGTTTCATAGGGTCTGCCTGGAAATTCAAATGAATTCAGTAAATCCAGCAATTTGTATCTATTGACAACTTTTAACACTGCTTTGTAAAGGGAAATATGTTTGTTTCAAAAAATACTTCTGCATATTTGTAACCTGTTAATATTGTGCTGTAAGTCTATGATGCTAAATGGAAAAAAAGCGAAAACCTAACTCATAACTTTAAGTGTGAATGGTCTAAACAATCCTATAAGAAAAATACACTAAGAATGTACAAGAAAACATTTTTCTTATTAACAAGCACATCTAAAGAGCAAAGATATTTATATACACACACTTATATGTACACATATCTAATAGATATATGTACCTATGTCTATATAAAATCAAAAGACTAGAATAAAATTTATGATATGTTATATTGAAACCAAAAAAGCAAGATTTTCAATCATAATAAATAAAGCAAAATAAACAATTCAGAATATCAGTAGAAATTAAAAAGGAAATGTTTTAAAAACATGAACAGTATCATTGTTAAAAATATGTGTATACACTTAGACCTATATGCATATTTTTATACACATATACTTGCATACAAATGTATACACATGACAAATAGTGTGACATCCAAATAAATATAGGAAAATCAACTGAATTGCAAAAAAAATAGTGAAATAATAATTGTAACAGATTTTACTGCATCTCTAGACAGACTGCAGAAAGATTAACAAAAGGGAAATCACTGGAATAGACCAACTATTGAAGAATTTAATACTAAATTCTAGAATTATTAATATACCTATTTCTTAAGAACAAATAGCATTTTTCTGCCAAAAGAAACAATGTATTAAGGCACAGAGATATTGCAAATAAATGTATGAGATCTTAACACTAACTATATTCAGCATATCCTTTTATATATTCTATCACATCAAAAATAATCAATTCAGTAAGCACAAGAGAAAGACATAAATCTAAATGAAAACAATAATGGATTTCTAAACAGCAAAAAGTAATGCTAGAAACCATGGGTGATACAATGATAGTGATGAGATAATGTCAGAATTTCTGGAATAGAACTTAATAGTCCTCAGAGGAAAAATGATAACCCTAAAAACATATTTGAACAAAATAGGAAAGGAAATTAATGAACTGAATATGCAAGTTTAAAATTAGCCAACAAATAAACACAAAAAGAGTTCTTGAAAATTAGACAAATAGATAAATGAGAAGCCAAAAGGACTAAAGGACTGGTAAACAAAAGAAACCAAAAAAAAATATAAATTTTAAGCCAATCTGAAAAAGAGGGAAGAAAATAAAATTAACAAAATAAAAAAATAAGTGAACAAGATAAAATCACAACAAACAAAAAATAAAAGGAATATTCAGAACCTACTATACACAGTTATATACCAACATAATTGAAAATTCCAAAGAAATAAGAAATTGTCTACAAACCCCTTTATCATCAAAATTAACAGAAGTTCTAAAAGAAATCTTTTAAAAATCCAATTTCTTTTTTTTTCTCTTTTATTTTTTTAATAAAGCTTTTTATTTGCAAAACATATGAGTGACCTTTCAACATTGACCTTTGCAAAAAAAACTTTTTTTTTCCCAAGCTTTTCCTTTCCCTCCCTCTGCCCCCCACCCCTAGATGACAGGTAATCTAATCCATGCTAGATAGGATAAATTATATGACAAATACAATACATGTATACATATCTATACAGTTATCTTACTGCACAAGAAACATCAGATCTAGAAAGAGAAGAAGAAAAAAAACAACCTAAGAAGGAAAACAGAATGCATGGAAATATTCACAGAAAGCGTTAAAATGCTGTGTTGTGGTTCACTCTCAGTTCCCACAGGCCTCTCTCTGGATGTATATGACTATCTTCATCGCAGCACAACTGGTTTGAATCACATCATTGTTGAAGAGAACCATGTCCATCAAAATTGATCATTGTATAGTCTTGTTGCTGTGTATAATGTTCTCCTGGTTCTGCTGATTTCACTCAGTATCAGTTCATGCAAGTCTCTCCAATCCTCTCTGAAATCCTCCTGTTGGTCATTTCTTACAGAACAATAATATTCCATAACATTCATATACCATAATTTATTCAGCCATTCTCCAATTGATGGGCATCTTTTCAATTTCCAGTTTCTTGCCACTACAAAAAGGGCTGCCACAAACATTTTTGCACATGTGGGTCCCTTTCCCTCCTTAAAAATCTCTTTGGGATATAGGCCCAGTAGAAACACTGCTGGGTCAAAGGGTATGCACTGTTTGATAACTTTTTGAGCATAGCTCCAAATTGCTCTCCAGAATGGTTGGATCCGTTCACAGTTCCACCAACAATGTATCAGTGTCCCAGTTTTCCCACATCCCCTCCAACAGTTATCATTATCATTTCCTGTCATTTTAGCCAATCTGACAGGTGTGTAGTGGTATCTCAGAGTTGTCTTAATTTGCATTTCTCTGATCAATAGTGACTTAGAGCACCTTTTCATGTGACCGGAAATAGTTTCAATTTCTTTGTCTGAAAATTGTCTGTTCATATCTTTTGACCATTTGTCAATTGGAGAATGGCTTGAATTCTTATATATTTGAGTCAATTCTCTATATATTTTAGAAATGAGGCCTTTATCAGAACCTTTGGATGTAAAAATATTTTCCCAGTTTACTGCTACCCTTCTAATCTTGTCTGCATTCATTTTGTTTGTACAAAAACTTTTCAACTTGATATAGTCAAACTTATCTATTTTGTGATTAATGATGACCTCTAGTTCTTCTTTGGTCACAAATTCCTTCCCCCTCCACAGGTCTGAGAGGTAAATCATCCTACATTGTTCTAATTTGTTTATAATATCATTCTTTATGCCTAGATCATGAATCCATTTTGACCTTATCTTGGTATATGGTGTTAGGTGTGGGTCAATGCCTAATTTCTTCCAGACTAGTTTCCAATTATCCCAGCAGTTTTTGTCAAATAGTGAGTTTTTATCCCAAAAACTGGGGTCTTTGGGTTTATCGAACACTAGATTACAATTGTCATTGAGTATTTTGTTCTGTGAACCTAACCTATTCCACTGATCCACTACTCTATTTCTTATCCAGTACCAAATGGTTTTGGTGACCACTGCTTTATAATATAGTTTTAGATCTGGTGCAGCTAGGCCACCCTCATTTGCATTTTTTTCATTAATTCCCTTGAAATTCTTGACCTTTTGTTTTTCCAGATGAATTTTGTCGTTATTTTTTCTAGTTCAGTTAAATAATCTCTTGGGAGTTTGATTGGTATAGCACTAAATAGATAGATTAGTTTAGGTAGTATTGCCATCTTTATTATATTCGCTCGACCTATCCAAGAGCACTTGATGTTTTTCCAATTGTTTAGATCTGACTTTATTTGTGTGGAGAGTGTTTTGTAGTTTTGCTCATATAGATCCTGACTTTCCCTTGGCAGATATATTCCCAAATATTTTATACTATCAATAGTTATTTTGAATGGAATTTCTCTTTGTATCTCTTGCTAAAAATCCAATTTCAGAGAAGGAAATTGAACTAGATGAATAGGGACTACCAGTCTGCAATCCTGTTCCACTCTGTCAATATTTTAGATTTATAGAAATAACTATATGACATTCTCTGGGTGCTAATTCTCCATGGTGCATCAGAACCAAAGTGTTACTGTTACCAAAGTATTGCTGCTAGGACTTCACAGCAAGTGTGTCTTGGAAGTCATCATGGTACATCACCTTACCTGATATTCTTTTATTTTGCCATTAGCCCCCTACCCAACATGCATGATGGGTTAGGCTTTGAGATGGTAATCATCATTTGCACCTTTCTTATTATCATTAGGAATGATACAATTAGGGACTGGACCTATGATTTCATTGGAAGATGGAATTCTGAGATAAGGAAAGTGTCCTGACCAATACAAATCAAAGCAGCCCTGAGGGTGTACTTTCCCAGCTACTAATAGTCTTGGAGAGCTGTCCAGCACAATAAGAGATGAAGTGACTTTACTGAGGATCACATAGCAAAGAAGCAAGTCAGAGGTGGGTCTTCATGACTATGAGCCTAGTTCTTTATTCACTATGTAACACTGACTCTCATTTTTATTATTAGCTCCTCCTCATCTTTTTAAACAGGGCTCAGAGAGAAATGGTCTAGGGACAAGATGATACTATTTTTAATAGATGAGGAATTCGCCAGTTCCTGATAAATGGTGAATGGTCAGGCATGTTAGTAACATGAGAAGAGAGCTATGGCATGTTACACCTACTTATTCCACTTCTTGGAAAAGGAAGTTGAAGCTATTCCATGAAGCAATTCACCCTCCCTCCCCCAGAAACCGCTGCCTTAGATACTAATCAGGAGACAACATTGTACAAAGTAAGGCTCCCATTATCATGTATAGGAAGTGTCTCATTTATAAGATTTGGGGAATAAGTATAGTGGAGTCATAGAAAGAGCTGGATTTGGAATTGGAGGATCTAGCCTTGAAACCTGGGCTCCAATATTTCCTACCTGTTCTATTGAGGGCAAGTTACTTAATTTCTCAGGGCTACAGTTCCCTCAACTATAAAAATGAAGGCATTGGATTGGAAGGTGAATAAGGTCCCTTCCAACTCTAAATCTATGAACCTAAATTAAGCTTGCTGGACTTGCTGATGCTGACCAAGGAGGAGAGTCATAATCATAACATTCTCAACAACAGGAACTCCAGTACTTGACCTTATCCAGAGAATCTTTCTCTGCATACAGAACATTTTTAAGTAAATGATTAATTAAAACAGGTTGTATTTATACTTATTAGTTCTCGGGACTAAATTTCAATTTAATGATGTGTTTAAATATAAATGACCTTTATCTTTTAAAAAAAAGTCCCTCATTTTTGCTGAGGCTAACTAATGAGGATAATATTGTCTGAAATGATCTTAGGATGTTCTCCCATACCTGGTATTTGCTTGGCATTTGCTGGATCCAGTGTCCTAGTTCATCAGGGCTCTTTGTTCCCTGATTAATATACACATAATACAAAAATTTTGCATCATGATTTGCATGCAGATTTGGTCCGTAAGTACCTTACAATCCATATAAGGACATGCTGAATTATAATAGCTGTGAGAAATCAAGAAAAATTGCCAGGAATGGGCATAATTATATGGAATAAACGTGCTTCTGTTAGCAAGGAGCAATGGCATCCTTGGAAAGGAGCAATCTTTAAATCCCATTCCCACTTTCTTCCCTCTGTGTTTTCTCTTAGCCTCATAACTAGTGCCAATCATGCCTTTGGTTTCAGCTCCTTGAACATCTTATTAATGTTCAGTGAGAATAGGAGTGAAATTTAGCTAATGCTTAATTCTAGTGGCCAAGTTGGATACCTTCCAGTTTCCCAGAAGCCCTTTGAGGCTCCAAGATCTAGCAGAACTGGTTGTGCTTTCAGAGCCTGGAGGCAGATCTCCTAGGTTTGATCTCTCTTTGTCATGAGTGCCCTTTGTAGGGGAGATCTAAGTAAAGAATTCCCTCCCCACTTGCAGTGTCCAAGCAGTGGAGAAAATTGAAAACCAATCTGCTGATCCAATCCTACCTGTGGGAAATCCCATGTCCTAACTCAAGCCATATGTTCAGATCCCAGAGCTTGTAATTTTCCAAGTAGGTTCAGACATGCCTATGTGCATTATGAGTTGATGTAAGGATTCAAAGCACAAATTTATTTTTGCATTACTTAGTATCCTCTCTTGAATTTGAAGCATACTGTGAGCTTCAGCAACAGATGGAATGAGAAAATGGTTCAGGGGCATTTATTCATTTTTCTATGCTCACAAATAAATGCAAGTCATGATAATGTACACTCAAATGAAACTTTCAGAGCCAGACAGAGCCTGCAGGTATTCAGTTGATATACCCCCTGTTGAGTTCTGGGGATAATTTAATTATCCAATGAATGTTGGGGATAAGTGTGCCAGATGTTAGGTACCAACCTGATACTTGGAATTGGAGAGAGCTGAGGCATTTCAAAGAGAAGAAAGAAGTAGAGATTGGAGACTTGGGATATATGGGTGACAAGTTGAGAAGAACTAGGGACATGAAGGTCAAAATCAAATTGTGAAATATCCATTGAGTTGAGTCAAAGCCAAATGCCTCTCCTGTGGCCCCAAAGACCATATTTAACACATATGCTAATTAGAACAGAATTCTCTAAAGTCAAAACTGTACCTAATATCTATTTTTAAAGTTATATAGAATACATAATTCAGGTCCTAACTGAGTAGTTTTCTTTGTCTTTTTTGTACAAATGCAGGAGTTACCCAATTGATTTAAACTATGTAAAAGAGAGCTTCTGCCTCTCTGTCTTCTTTTAAATCTTAGGGAACAGAAATGCCCTTTCTTATCTCAATGTTTATTGGCAAATGGGGATATTCTGGGTAAAAAAAAAGCCTATTCTCTGGGGTTTACACAAGGGTTATCCCCTTCTCCTTTCCAATCCTTCTGCCCTCCATCCATCCTCCTTATCTCCCAATATGCTAATCAGCTTAGTTCTGCTCTAATCTCCCAGGAGCTGAATTCTGTATCTTTTCTTTAGACTTGATCCTTTTTTTCTATCTACATGAGGGGAAGGATTTAGAAATATTCTTTTGACTAAAGTAGATGAAGAGGGAGCTCAGTAACTTTAGGTGGGGAAAAAAAGGAAATGAAAAATCCTAGGGGCAGAAGACAACATTAGAACAATAACATAGGACTATTAATAGATGGCATTTTAAAAATATTTTGATGATTGTAGTTATAGAGAAATCTGCGTTTTATTCTGAAAAAGGAAAACTTCCTTACATATTTGCCACATATAGAGAAATATGAATGTCATACAGCCACCATTATAAAAAGTCATATTCTTTTTTAGTTTCCTTAATTGTTTTAATAACTCAAATTTCAGCTTATCATTATCTTAGTTCTCCTTCTGATCGATTCCACATCCACTAATGAACTATCATGTGGAGCAATGGGGAGCTATTCTCATAATCTGCATTCCTCCAATCGTTCTTAGGATGCTAATGAACAGTACCATGGAGACATCAACCATTACTATACATGGGTTAGTATAAATCAAGGAGTATGGATCATTGAGCTTCTTTGTTGTAAAACAAATGGCCTGTGGTCAGTTAATCATACAAAGAAACATATCTGAGGCTTGCTGGCTTTATTCATAACTCCTAAATCCGTTTGCAGTTTCATAAACAGAACATCTATTAAAATATGCAGAAATTACGATCACAAGTCATTAGCTGAGACATATAGCCATAGCAGATTTTGGGAGGGGGGGGAGCTTTTGGTGGTAATCTCCTCTATCTGTGATTCATGCTTCATTTACACTCCTTCCAAGCTCTTTTGTTCTCTGTTCTTCAAGGTGGTGACACTTTTACTCTAGCCTAAAAAAGTCAGCATGTGCCTCAACTTGGGTTGAGCTGAGCTGGCTCCTTGCCATTCAACACACTGGCAGAGAAGTTGGGTTCAGCCCAGCTCCCCAGAGGGCTGAAAATACTGAGAGTGGGCAAGCACAGTCTTACATAGCAGCCACAGGCAGCGGAGGAGCCCACCCTGGTTTCTGTTGTTGACCTTGGATTCTTAACCTACTGGTACTTACTCCAAAATAAATGAAGCCATGCTACTGGAGCCATTCTCTCAGCTGAAAGTTGGCATTGTGTCTATTTGAACTAACTTCAGGTGTAATTGGTATCCCAAATCAGAAAAAATGGATGTCAAAACTGAGGAAGCAAGATTGTATGGGATTTCCTGAAGAATTTCTTCTTTCTTTTATGTCGGGATGAATTTACCAGGCCAAAATTCCCTTTGTCTGCTAATAATTTTTCCTGATGCTACAACAGAACCCAATAGCCAGGAAGCTAGAAGAGATCAATTGGTCCCCTAAAAGTCATAGGTATGATCATTTGTCCCCAGGTGAATGATCCGTCAAGCCCCAGAGCAAGCATCTTGGATTAATTCACTGCCAGAGCTCCCTAAATCAGTGCTTCTCCAAGGATATGTCTCTTCTGGGCAAGGCTAGGTGTGTCCCAATTGAATGGAACTTCCAGTAGCCTAAGCCTGACTAAGTCTCTTAGGAATCAGAGAGAGCTTGGAGTCCTATGATTCTCTGATAGGGTGCCAAGATTCCTCCAGGCAAAGAATAATACTGTCCCCTGAGGAAAAAAAAGTATATATTTGGGGGGAAGACCCATTGCTCTAAGCCAACCAGACCCTGTGAGAGGGCTGGGAGTCTTTCCCCAGTGTCTCACCAATAGATAAGCCTCATGTGGAAAACATGGTGTCAGATAGAATGAGCTCTGATCTTGGAATCAGGCAGTTCAGATTCAGCCACCACTTCTGACGCTGACTAATTTTGTGCACGATATAAGTCACCTAACATTTCTGAGTCCAAATGACCTTATATATAAATGGGGAAAATACTGGTAACCACCTCACAGGATTGTTGTTAGGATCAAGTGAGATCATCTTGGTAAAAGTGTCTTGCAAACCTTAAGGAAATATGTAAATGTTAACTGCTATTATTACAGAAAATGGGCTAAAATTAGTTCTTTTAAAATCTAAACTAATCTTTGGGAATAAGAAATAGGAAGCATGCATTGTTATGGATTTAAGAATCTGTGTTCCAATTCCACTTCTATGTGACTTCAGGCAAGTCATCAAATCTCCCAGAGTCTCAATTTCCTTATCTGTAAAATGAAGTTTTACCTGTTGGACTTTGATGCCTCTTAACAGCTCTAGGTCAATAACTCAACTTCTCTTAGGTGCATGTATTAGGATAAAAAGATATGAGGATTTATTGCATTGGAAGGCCAAAACAAAAGAACAATGAGGCAGTGAAGTATAAAAAGTTAGGACAAATTAAGTGGTGAAAGGGCCAATTTATTTGCTGGGGGAGGCAAAAAGGATCAGAGGGTAAAAGCCAATTAGCAGATAATCCAAGGTTCTGAAGAAGCAGAGTAATAAAGCAGAGGGCTCCTAATAAGGAGACAAAATATAGTGGTGATATCTGGTTAGGACTGAAGAATTTTGCCCAAGTGAGGGAAGATGAATAGTTCATCTGTCCTTCTCCCAGCTTGCACCTGAGCTGAGCCCCAACTTGCCCATCTATATTCATAGGCAGCCCCTGGCACTTGTAGCTGCCTACCTCACTCACTATCAGGAGGGCTCTGGGGGCTAAGCCTTTCCAGGCAGCAGCTTTCTGAGCATTTAAAAGGAAAATTGTAGTTGTGCGTTGGAGTCCTCAGTAGCAATTAAAGTGTCAGGCAATGGAACAAACAAATACAGATAACAAAGAGGAGGATAATGTTTTAAAATTAGGTTCTCGGGTATCCCATTAGTTTGCAGCTCACAAGACAGTTACTGCATGTTCAATAAATGCCATTTGACTACTGTACCAGATCTAATGGCTAATAGGTAGATATGCTCAGGAGATAAGAGTTCATTTTAAGGAGTGAGGTACAAATATATCTTATTATGTCATGCTAAGCACCAATGCAATATTTTTAGCTTTTAAGCCCATCCTGAGCAAAATCCATTCAAAGCCTGGTGAGGGAAGTAAGATTAACCTCTCGGCTAAAAATTAAAACTGAAGGAGAGAGCAGGGAAAGACATCAGAGAAGCAACATGGAGGGATGGAAGGAACTTAACTGAAAATCAGGAAATCTTGCTTTATGTCCTGACTAGCTGGATGGTTTGGGGTCTATTGCTTCTTTCTTGGCCTTTCTTTTGATATCTGTCAAATGTGAACTAAACTAAGTGACCTTACAGATATTAAAAATAGGATTCCATGGATTTAACTATTGTGATTCCTAGCTTTATTGATGCTTGCTTAGTCTAACCCACCATGTAATTAAATAAACTATACAAATATCCGAAGGCTATTAATGGAATATAGCATATGGAGATTTCTTTTTTAAAAAATTACCAACAACATGGATATATATATATATATATATATATTTGTATCATTTAGAGTCATTTGACGTTCAGGACCCAATAATATGCTTCCTAGAGTCCTTGGACATCTTGAAAACATAAGATACATGGCATATATATATATATATATATGTCAAGTACCTGGAAAGTATTATGGGCAATGGAGCCTCTCCTCCTATTGATTGCAGTGGGAGCTGGGGCATCTTGTATTGATTGCATGGGAAAGTGTCTCCCCTACAAGAGTAGTATAATGGTGCTAGAGCCAGAAGGGGTTAACTGGCAAGCTTCACTTAAAAGCTTAGCTAATTTCCCAATTGCCACTTGTAAAGTGACTTCTCTGTGTGGGGGTTTGGTGTGTCAAGCTGATTTTTTCCTCTGCCAGTGAATCTCTAGGAAGCTCTATCTCTATGACCAAAAGGCCAAGGAGCACACATTAATTAATAGCAGCAATCATACTGTGATAGTAATCGCCAGCAATCAATGCAGTGTCTAAGTTAGTTAGTCTAGTTGCCTAGGGCCAGGCAAGGGAGTTTTCAAAACAAAGGCCTCCTGGTGGAAGAGACAGCAGCCAGCAAGGTAATTATGCCTTTTCTCTCTCACACACACACATGTTATGATATGTATGCATGTGTGTGTGTGTGTAATTCCCATCTCCATTATATTTGTGGACTATACTGTTGGCTTTGGAATGAACTAATCATCTCAGACTTTTTGCTGGCGCTGCTGGCAAAATTTAAGAGGAAATTTGGTACCCGTTTCTAAAAGGGGCAGACACTGTCCCATCAGCATCTGATGAATCCCTATTTTGATTCCTTTCTCTCTTAATTGTCAAAGAGGATTTCTTTCCATTTTGTGTTGCCAATGAGCTAACTGATTCCCTACTTTGTAATAATAACTCATATTTTTATAGTGTGTTACAGTTTGTGGAATGCTTTGTGTACCTTATGCCATTTGAACCTCACTAAAACTCTATGAGAGCTTCCATTATTACCATCATTTTACTGATGAGGAAACTGAGGCTCAGAGAGACATAAGGGACATGTCCCTAGTCACACATACAGTTGGGCAAGATTTGGATTCAGACCTTCTGGGCTCTAAGTTAAGTGCTCAGTGAATTGACTTCAAGTATGGAGCTCTATCTACTATGTCATATTGCCTCTTTACAAGGGTGGTAATACTTAGCACAGTGCTTGGCACATAGGGGTTACTTTATATATTTATATTTATTCATATACATAATATGTAATATAATGTATAATACTATATATGTGCAATATATAAAATATATTTACATATATTTACTGATAAAGAAGAAAAATGTAAGTGGAGAAACACCTGGCCTCAAGTCCCAGCTCTGTATACCTTAACCTTGGTTTCTTTATTTATAACACAGGGCTAACAGTACTGATGCTCCCCAATAATAGTAATCTATGTTTTGATTCAATATCTTGAATAGGAAAATGAATGCCTTTCCTCACAAGCCTACAGGGGGGTTGCTGTTAGCATGTTGATTTCCATTTTACCAATAAGGAAACTGAGACTCCAAGTGGTCAGTGATGTGCCCCTAGGCACATAGTCAATACATATTTTTGTGAAGATCAAATGAGATCATGTTTGTGAAAGTATTTTGTGATGACTTTTGTATATATATAAAACATATGTACATATATGTTTTATATATATACTTACATACACACATATATATGTCTTTTCACTGTTATTTAATTCAACAAATATTTGAATAATACTATCATTATTTAATGTAGGTGTTTGTGTACATATTGACCAACTTTACGCAAATCTCTGTTGTTAATGGGCAAATTTTGCATCTTCTGTTCTCCCTGCACTCTGCTTCCTCTTCCCTCTCCTTTTGGCATATTGCACAGTCCCCATCTATTCTACAACAGTCATCGGGTACATCCTATTTGGAAAAATAAGATAGGATCATAGATTTCAAGCTGGAAGAGACCTTAGACCTCAAAGTCCAATCTGCTCATTTTATAGATGAGCAAACTGAAGCCAAGAGATTGTGATTGGCCTAAGTTCTCTCAGTACCTGATAAGTAGTAGAGCTGAGGTTTGAATCAGGTTCTTTGACCCCAAATCCAGGTGTTCAAATCTGATCAATTTACGTACATCAGTATATTAGGAATTGCATATTACTTTGAGGACAACAATCAATTTGCTTCTAGAGAGGACATGATGTTTATTTTTCCATTGGCTTACTAATTCCAAACTCTCTGAAATAGTTCTATTTTAAAGAAAAAATTTTAAAAGAAGACTTATTGGAGAAACAATCTAAATGAAGGGAGAAATGAATAAATAAAATAATTAATTAATTCAAAACCATTTTTAACACCTTTTATGTTCCAGCTAGATATTAAGTGCAAAAGTGATCACTGCCCACATTATTTTGGGGGAAACATATATGGGAGTTGTGGTCAGAGAAAGAAGTTTTGTCTAGAAAGTCATAGGAAAAGTGAGTAAAATTGAATGTTATGTTTTCTCCAGAAGCAATAAATTTATTAATTTGATTGTTGTCTTCAAAAAAATAGATGGGAACCAGGAATGTTGAAGAGGGGGTGTGATCAAGACAGCAAGACAGATGGACGAATATATTACTTGGATATCTGGATGAGGTAGGAATTTTGGACTGAGACCAGAAGGACACATTGGGTTGGTGAATCTTCATGAACACAACAATCAGGACAGTTTTTCCCCCAAGACAGGGTTCCTGGGGACATGGTCTCTGAAGATTTAAGGCCAGAAAGTATGCTTCCCAAGGGGAAGAAAGAAGATAACAGAAGGACCCTTTTTGAGGTTTCTTGGCAAAGTACTAGAATGATTTGCCATGTCTTTCTCCAGCCTTTTTTATAGGTGAGGAAACAGAGGAAGCAGGAGGGCAAGGCAAATAGTTGGAATAACTGCTAATGGTTGGTTGGCTGTTGTTCTTAATTCTTGAAGAGGACCAAAATGACAGCATTATGTTAATATCAGGGAATTTTACATACCCGAGGAAATTTTAAATAGTATTAGGGGTCTCCTGTAAATCCTTTCTTTTCCAATGAATGGTTCTTGTAGGGGTAGAGGAGATGTAGAGTTTTCAAGGACTGTACCAGTTAAACAGAAATCTGATAAGTGTCTCCAAGCAATGGAAAGCTTTTAAGGGAATCCATTAATGTCTAAGGACTAGGCTAGCCAAATACATAAAGACTTATCCCCAGAAGTGTGGCCAAGAATTTTTTTCCATCTATAATAACTCTTAAAGACTATTTACTAATGCATGGAAAACTGGGACATGCATCATTTTGGATGACAGTGAAATCCCAAATCACACAGCCAATAAGCGTCAGAGATGGGATTCGAACCCATATTCTAGCACTTCAGACTTGCTTTTTTCAGAGACAGTGTTAGGGATTTTATTGACATCCAATCTAATGCATGTCCAGCCCTCCAGGATTATTATGAGATTCAAATGAAATTGGGTATGTAAGAAGCTTTGAAATTTTTAAAGTGATACATGTCAATTGTTATTGTTGTTATCATTATTATCTCTCCTGATGTCACCCCAAGCAGATACATGATTACTCTCTGGAATAGTTTCCCCCTGGACCTATCAGAAAGGAATCCCTTCATTGTAAACAGTGAGGACAGACGGGCAGTTTCAGGCTCTGCACGCTTCACCATTAGAATGATTTGACCTTCCCTGGGGTTCTTTCCCCAGCTGCAGGACTGACATGTGGGTATTGAGGGCAGGGGTAATAGCCATTTGGGGCATTGGGTGAGACACTATTTCCCATCAGTGACTCAAAACACTGGCTGTCCTTGTTATGTTATGATGTCCTAGTTTACTCATCAGTCTGCTGCTAATAGGGATTCAGGCATCAGCAGGTAGTGAGTGGAACTAGAGACCTCCTCTCCTACAATGG
Source organism: Myrmecobius fasciatus (assembly GCA_023553655.1). Taxonomy (NCBI): domain Eukaryota; kingdom Metazoa; phylum Chordata; class Mammalia; order Dasyuromorphia; family Myrmecobiidae; genus Myrmecobius; species Myrmecobius fasciatus. The sequence continues at coordinate 67,648 of JAJPUD010007967.1, forward strand.
GTTCTAAGAATTTCTTTCTTTCCTTCTTTTAAAAAAAATAAAATGAAGGATTTAGACAGCATGGGGAAAGGCACAGAGAATGCCTGGTTGTAGTTTATGTGTTGTGCTTTTAGCTCTCATTTATATAATGTTGTTCAGTTATTGTTACTCAGTTGTGTCAATTCATGACTCTTTTTTGGGGTTTTCTTGGCAAAAATATTGGAATGGTTTGCCATTTCTTTCTATTTTTCAGATGCAGAAACTGAGGCAACTGAATTAAGTGACTTGTTCAGCTAATAAGTACCTGAAGCTAGATTTGAACTCATGAACATGAATCTTTCTGATCTGAAGCCCAATGCTCTATCCACTGAACTACCTAGATGCTTGCCAAAAAGGAAATTGTTGGGGCAGCGGATAGAGCACCAGCCCTGAAGTCAGGAGGACCTGAGTTCAAATCTGGTCTCAGACACTTAACATTCCCTAGCTGTGTGACCCTGGGCAAGTCACTTAACCCCAATTGCCTCAGCAAAAAAGCCAAAAAAAAGGGGGGGGAGGGAATTGTTGTGAAGTAAACCCATACAATGTGTAGGTATCACAGTATTGAAAGAGACCTCAAAGGCCATCTATTCTCCCAACCAAAATCCGCTTGTTACCCACAATTCCTAGATCTATCCTCTTGGACCAAGCAGAACAAAGCTCTTCTACACAATCATCTTTTAAATTCTTGAAAATAGCTATCATATCCCTACTTCCAAATCTTCACTTCTCCAGGCTAAACATCCCCAGTTCCTTTAACCAATCCTATGTAGCAGCTGGGTGGCAAAATGAATAAGTTCATTAGACTTGGAGTCAAGAAAATCTGACCTTGGACAGTTACTAGCTAATGGGGGTAAGTTACTTAAGTTTTGTCTACCTCACTTTCCTCATCTGTAAAATGGGAATAATAGCTCCTACCTCCAAGAGTCGATGAGAGGATAAAATGAAATAATTGTAAAGAGCTTTGCAAAGCTTAAATGTAAATATTAACCATCATTCTTACTAATATGAACTTCAGCTTCCTGATAATGTTCCTTTAGATACTTCCCTAAAGGAAGTCAGCTAGACTGAGTTAAGTTCACTTATTTCATTCCTCTCTTTGAATATGTTTGGGGTCTTTGAGTAGATAGAAAACCTAGGAACTATAGAGAGCCTCTAGCATGAAAGGAAAAGCATAACTGTGAGACATATGAAAACAGTGCATTAGGCAACAAGCATTTAAGTTCTTAACTATATTTGTATCTGACATTGTGCTAAAGGCTAAGGATGCAAAGAGAGACAGAAAAAAAGTCCCTGTCCTCAAGAAGCTTATATTCTATTGGGCAAGATGGGAATGAGAAATTTTGTCATTTTCAGTGTGTCCAGAAAAGTTTACAGTTTTTACATAGACAAAGGAAAATTGAGAAACACTGACAAGTCCCTCTTGTCTTAGGATTCTTGCCTGTAAAATGAGTATGGTGCTATTTTACCACTCCATGAGAACACAAAAATGTTTGAGTTTTGTTGTTTTTTCCCCAAAAAACTGGAAGATTCTTAGATGAGGATAGAACTGCAGAGTATTAATGAAGTATTTAGACATATCATTGAAAGGCAAGCAATTTGGAGAGATCATCTTCAAAACCCTAAGTAAAAACAGAAAGCAATCGGTTGTACAATCAACCAGTCATTTTATAATGGCACAATCATTCTTGCAATTATCGTTAGATAACTAAACTGGGAATAAATATTAGCTCTTATTTCCATGTTTTTCTAGCATAACTTAAGGGCTGAAGTTGTGCCATTATAATTCATAATGTTTTGAAATACGTTTTTCCCGTCAGTTCAGCCAGGCAGTGTGTGTGTGTGTGTGTGTGTGTGTGTGTGTGTGTGTGTGTGTAAATATACATGCATGCATCCATCCATAATCTCACACTCTCGCTTTCGCTCTCTCTCTTGCGCTCTCTCTCTCTCACTGCCCTTCCCCCTCCCTCACACGGAGCCTACACAGTAGAAACTGATGTCCACAGCAGGGAAGAACATTTATCAAATTCAGTCTCATTAGTACCATCATTATGTGACAAAGCCCATAATAGTTACTTTTTGCCTATAGGATAAAGTCCATATTCCTTGGCCTGGCATTTTAGGCACTCTATAGTCTGACCCTCCATATATTTGGGGGTAGACTCTTTGTATCCCCAACAACTTATAGCTCTTAGCATATAGTTGTTATTTAATAAATGGTAGTTGATTGATAGAAATTTTTGTTATGCCAAAGGTACAGTGGCTTACTAGATAAGGAGTCAGCCTCAATGACAAGTTGAATTAGAGTTGACCTAGACCATAAAAATTATTTTTGAAAAGCTCACACCTCTAGCCTAGGACCATTTAATACTTTCATTCACTATCTGTTATTTTAAGTTCATGGTAACATTGAATCAAGAAAAATAGCAAACACAAGGATAGAATGAAAATTCAAATAAATAAAACAATTAAAGAAATGACAATTTATGAGCAGAATGAAATTTAGTAATCAGAAATGAAAGATAGTATTCTTAGGGAAGTAAAATGAACTATAGCCAATTCCCAATTATTCAATCTGATGATTCAGGGGAAAGTAATAGGCAAATATAAATAATCTCCAAATTTCATTTTGTATCATTTATTTTAGTTTCTCTAACTAAACCTTCTGGCAGAAATAATAACTTGGTAAAATGGTCATATATGGTTTTTATCTCCTTTCACTTCCTTTACTCACTTTCTGATCAATATGCTAATTAAAAAAGAATAGACTAGGTGGCAAGCATATTATAGAGACCCTCCCCCATAGCATCTAGTCTTGTAATAATAGGTGTTTTAATCAATATTTATTGATTAATGGGTTTAATAAAAATGAATAGTAGTTTAGATTGGGCTATAAATTGGATTAATAGTAAAAGTTATTTGAATCCAAATACAAATTGGGGAACACTGAATTTTATGACAAAAACAGGCTTTAAAGTTTATACTGGACCAAAAATGGAATAAGACCCATATATATTATCTTAATTCATTTACTCTTATTAGGGTTTTGATATGGAAAGTAATGAACAAGTTGATCCCTTGAATCCTCAAAGCAGGTATTGAATACATACAAGAATGTAAACATATACATATACACAGAAACATATAATAATAGTTGGGTCAGTCTCTAAATCTTTCTCTGATATATAATTGGCTATGTCATCTTGAATGATTTGCTTAACCAATCAATACCTTTAGTCTAAGCTTCAAGTTACAAAACATAATATCAAGAAGAGAATCCACCCAGCAGGCATGGGAAGTGAGACTTCCTAGTCTGAAGTGCCATTTTGGGTAATCAACTGTTCAGATCCATAACTCATGAACTCCCCCACTGACAATCACTGTGGCCAGATGTATTGATGCACATGCATCCAAGAAAAAAATTAAATCAAAAGAGGAGGCAGATAATAATAAAGAAAATTAACAAGATAACATGTTCCTGGGACCTGTACACAGAGAGCTGCTACCTCCCTATACTCTTCAAAGCAGTAGTCTTAGTCCCATGTAATCTGCAAATGTTCCAACTCCTTGGGAGAAGGACACAGACCATCAAAACTCGTGTCTGGGTATTGGGTTAAGAAAGTTATTTCGGCAGACATTTTTTGTTCAATGGCTTCCTTCCCAGTCTCAGAGTAGCAAGCAAGCAAGATTCAGGTACTGGATCAGAGCCAACCCAGTTTCACCTGGTTTCTAGCCATATCATCATATCATGGTTCTCTTTCCTGCCATCAATGTTTCCTCATGTACCACATGTTTTCCTGAGGTAGACCTCCTCCTAGATCTCCCTCTTTCTCGTGAGATTTGTGTTATCCTTTTAAATGAAAAGCTACTCTCATTCATAGACTTGTGGAACATTTAGTCCTTTAAAGTAAGCATCCCCTGGTCCATTCTCCTTATTTACATACCTCATTTATTATTGTTCTACAAAGGTGGGATCCATTAGAGCAAGAATGTGTACATGAGATGCTGGAAGACTACTTCTGCTGCTGGTGTAATTAGAGGTGTTCTCCTGGTTAGGTGATGATGTCTCTCTCAGACATCTCTCAACTGAGAACTGCTACTTAGTCATCCCAGATTCTAATTGCTTGCCACTGTAAAAGTAGTCAGCAAGGCTTCAAGGTCATTACATAAGCCAAAGACTGAGGAGCTTTCCCCAGCTGTGATGGATCCAATTTCTTATAGCTCTCTCAGAGGCCACAGCAACAACCAATTTATCATGATTTATCTATTTGTTTAAACAGTTGGTCCCATGCTTATAGCATGATTTGATTAGAGCATCTGACCAAGTAGTGAACTGAGTGAATTCTCAGTGATAGGACCTGGCCAATCAGTTCCATGAGTCAGAGAGAATACCTGAGAAAAATCTCTCCATCTGACAAATTGAATATTAGATTATCACAAGCATTGTCATAGTAGAACAAACGTATGCAATAACCAGTGAATATATTGTAAACTTGTATTTTTACCTCAAAGAGGAATTTCTAAAATATATTTTGCAGGATTAAAATGTATAATGCCTATAATTAACCAGAGCATGAGTTGAAGTGGATTAAAAATAATAGCAATTAGGAGAATAATTATTATAATAATTACACTTATATAATACCTATTATGGAATAAATGCTTTATAATTATTATCTTATTTGATCCTTACAGCAACCCTGGAAGGTATGTGCTATTATTATCTCCATTTCATAGATGAGAAAACGGAATGTTTAAGTGATGGACCCAGAGTCACATAGCTACTATTTGAAGTCAGATTTGAAGTCTGGTCTGTATTCACTTCATCACGAAGCAGCTGTCCAGCTGCTTTCAAATTTATATTTGGCCTTGGATTTACAAAGCATTTTCCTCACAATCCTTTGAGGCTGGTTGTGCAATTATTATTATCTTATTTTACGGATGAAGAAATTATCCATTTCACAAAATTTATCCATTTTACAGTTGAAGAAACTAAGGCAAAAAGAGATTAAAATGACTTGTCCAAGATTATATAGCTAGCATTTATATAGTACCAAGGTTTATAAAGTTCAAGTTTTGGTCCTAAGAACAGCCCTTTAGAGGAAATGCAATTATTACTCCCATTTTATAAATGAGGAAACTGAAAGAAATGATAGCTATGCTAAGGGTCTAACCTGGGGGCTTCTGACTCTATTTGATTTGTCATATGGACCACCTGGCTACTGCTGAGGAAATGTTGTAGTTGGGCCTCAACCACTCCTTTTCCTTCAAGACCTAGTACATTTTTCCTCCCACACTGGGCTCCCTTTGGAAACAAAGTGCTTTTTAAATCTTATACTACCAAGTAAATATCAGTGGGTTGTTTTGTTTTGTTTTTTGAGGAGGAGCCAAACTTTCTTCCTTTCTGATTTCTTTTAAGTTGCATTTCAGCCCTGACAATGTAGACAGGGCTTTGAGCTTGGAGTCAGAAAATTTGGATTTAAATATTGCTTCAAATACTTAGTAGCTGTGTAATCGTAAGAAAATCACTTAACTTCTCTGGTCCTTCCTTCCATCTCCTTAACTGTAAAACTGGAACATTGGACTTAATGGCTTCCAAGGTCTCTTTCCAATTCTATGATTCTATGCAATATTGAATGGAACATGTTAGAGCCACAAAATAATACTGTGTTTAGCCACAAAATAATACTATATTTAGAAGCCAAATTGAGTTATCTGGAGGAGGTGACACAGAGGTATTATAGCGGGTATGATGAAGAAGAGAAAAATTAGAAGAAGGAGAATCAACATCAGTTCTTGGGAAATGGCAATAGTTTTCAGATCATTTCCAGTGGTCCCTTTTCAGAAGTTAATTAGCTTTGGAAACTCTCTATAGGTGTCTTTTATATCTTCTTAAAGTTGTAGTATAATCCTAACTGACATTTATATATCATTTTCATGCTTGCAAAGCACTTTATTTAATTATCTCATTTGTCCTTCAGAAAAATCTTGTAAAGTAGATATTTCAAAACCCATTTTAGAGCTGGGAAAGTTAAGGCACAGAGAGCTTGTGGTTTGTCATTCATGTAAAGCTAGTAAATATGAGTGGTAGGACTTGAACCTCTCTGACTAACTCCAAGCCTAACATCTTATCTCTCATGCTCTACGACTCTTGATAAAAATAAAAATGAACATTTATGTTTCATCTGTGCTGGTCAGAAGATATTTATGTTAGGCTTGCTGGCAAGCTTAAGCTTCCCCAGTGATTACTGCCCCAATTTTCTGTCAGTGTATAAGGAGAGCAACCCTCATTCATGTCAGTCCCCAGCAGGTTCACTTGTTAAATTATGCATATGCTAATGAAGTGTGAAAATCAGCCAAATAACAACTCTCTCTAATCGCTTAAGGTCCCCAGAGCATAGTGGATTTTTGTGTGTGTGGTGGTAGTAGTAGTAATGATTTGCAGCCCATTCACCAGAGTGTTTCTCTTCTCTCTTAATTTCCATGTCCCTACCCCCCAAAACCACTACTCCAAAGAAATGAGGTTAATTGTCATTTCCCTTCTACCTCTAGTGAGAAGAATCCAAGGGAAAACCAATGACCCATTGTCCCCTTTACATTTGCATTTGGAGCTCAGGAATCCCTAGTTCTGTATTCTGATATAGAACTGCTCCCAAGTGTGATTATGAGATCAAATTATTTGTCTCCTCATCAGCCAGCCATTTGAGGACTAGAGCTGGAAACTCTTTCTTCATTCATTTCTTCCCCACCCCAACAGATGGTGTGTTAGGGTACCTGTACTGTAATTATAACTTCTTTGAAATTTTAGCCTTGCATTTGTCTCTTCCTTTTTATAAAGGACTAGATTCTAAAGTCAAGGGATTCTTCTGCCATGTTTGAGCTCTATAAGCCTTTGGTCTGCAGCACAGAAATCCTTACCAGAGGATTGGGAAATTAAAGATATTGTTGGAAGTCATGATAAGAAATTTTGTGTTAAGGGAAATGGCTATAATTCAGATTTAATAGATATGCTGAGAATTAGAAAAAATGGGGAGAAGTTTCAGAAAAACAGGTTTAGGTTTGATGTAATTGTCATTCTGTGCTACCCGCTCAACTTGGTACTCAAATACTTGCAGGTTAGAATCTAACAACAGATCTTCAAGGAAAGGTTGGATGATTACTTACCTAATAGGTTGTAGAGAGAATTCTCTTCCAGATATGAATTGACCTAAGAGGTTCATTACAATGGATTTTTTGATTCTACATTTTAGCCACTCAACTTGAAACTGAACCCACTGCAAAGTAAATTTACCATCCCATCTAAACAAAGTATTTTAACTTCCTGAGTTAAAGTCACTGAACGAAGGCTTGGAGACGGTGTGCAGAGACATAGCTATTATCCATTTTCCTATGAGACAAAATACCTGGAAGGAGACAGGGATAAATGAATGTTAGCTGATTTACTTCTCAGTCCAAAGGTGAGGATGTTTGTTCTATTGTTTCAAGGGTCCTACATCCCAGGCACTGTGTCCAGTAGTGCTCATCATTCACCAGTTTCAAAGGACTTTACAAAGTTACCTGATGGCAAGAACTCAGAATTCTCTGCTCCTCCCCCTATCTTTGGGTTTTGAAGGGTCATTAATCTTATGATTTTTTTTAACTAGGGCATGGTGAGGAGAAAAAATATAGTTAGTGAGTGCTGAATTTACTGCATGCTCTGACAGATTGGATGGTTTTAAGGTTTAAGTTGTACTTCTGAGAGTAAATTTTTTTCCCTCTCAAAGACACAAAAATAGAAATAGAAGTTGCCCAAGTTGATATGTGTATTGAGCCCATGAGAAACCCTGAGGCAACTTGAGAGATGCTAACACAACAGCCTGGGGTGTTGGTGAGTGCTCTGGGACTCTTTACCAGTCAGAAACATGGTTTGCATTTCCTTCTCTCAACCTGATATTGGCACATAGTGAAATAAAGGTTTGCATTTAAGACCTAAGAAAAACATTGAATATGAATAATATGCAGAGATATTTGTACTCTCTCCAACCCTTCCACCTTTTTCCCCTCCCTCTTTCCTTTATTCCTTTTCTCCTCACAACAGAGTAGCTAGAAAATTCTTGATCTGTCCTGATGACAATTTCATCTTTTAGACAATAAAATAAGGAGCAAAGGGAATTCATGTTTTGGATCTAACACTGGCCAATCAGGAAAAACTTGGTGGGGAAGTTGAAATGACAGGAACTAATAGGAAAAAAAGTCTTTGAGGTCAGAGACTATTCATCCTTATTTCCCTACTTTCCCTTGCATTTAAGTTTTAGAGACTAGAGAGTGCACTAATTGCTTCTCCCCTTTCCCTCACCCAGAGTTCTATAGGTAACCCTGAGAAGCTATAATTCTAGTACTGTTGATTAACATTAATCATCCATTAACATTAGTTTTTAGAAAAAGTGTTAAGGTATTAAGATGATATAATAAAATTGGTTAATACAAAGCATCTCACTCTAAAACGTTTGGAGCATTCTCTTCCCCTCAGGATTAAAGTACAATGGCAGTGACCAACATGTATAGAGAACAAATTGTCAAAGGGATTACTTATTATCCAAAAGATCCTGGATTCTTTCTCTCCTTACAATGGAGATGAATAAATCATTCTACTGGTGGAATCTTTATGGACTGAATTCATTGTGAGCTAGACAGATATTATTAGGCTGAATCAGGTTACTCAGCTGCCACCCTCTAGTCTTTCTAGACTTAGCAATGCTCACAAGATCATTGATTACATTGGTCACTTCCTATCTCATGGAGATGGTTTTGCTTTTGGTTCTAAAAGTGCGTTTGGGATCTTGGAGAGAGAAAGAGCATCCAGAAAAAGTAACTGAAATTCATTCCCCAGAATTCATTTAGATTTTTTTTGAGTTGGGGGGGGTTGTTTGTTTTTATGTCACCTTCATTTTGAATATATCCCATCCACCCATCCAGCAAGCTATCCTTTGCAATAAAAAATTTAAAAGAATGAGCATAAAATAAAACAGCAATTGAACAAAATCCATTAAATTGTGAGCTCCTCTTCAAATGATAGATAATTTTAGAGAGTTGTATAGAGAGTGGGGAGATTGAGTGCCAGCTCAGGTATTCAGTAGGTAGGACTTGAACCAGGTTTTCTAGATTCCAGGCCAAATTCTGTCCATTAGATTTTTTCTGCTGCCTCTCAGGATAGATGCTTCATCTTCTTTGGAGCATATTATATTCATGATATTGATAAAACTTGAAATTAGATTGATTTTTTTCAGAGAAGTTACTGAAAAACCGCATTTCTTTGCAGAAGTGTAAAAAAGTGTTAATGTTTCACCAACACTTCCTAATGAATCTGAGCATGGGATCTTGCTGAGTTTTGATTCTCTGCCAGCTTCATGTCTCTGACTCCTTTCTATGCTTAATTCTGTATGCTTGGAAGTTGTGAACTACTTCAAAGGGAAGAAGAAAAATAGCCTAACCACCTCATTTCTATCTATATAGTTCACTAGGACAGAAATAGAGCTTTTTCTGCCCTATTTTTTTAAATAGGAAGTTGGTTGCAAAGTTTTGTAATGCCTAGAGACAGAATTGATGTTTGATGATTGAAGGCTATGTCCTAGAGGGATTCCAATGAGCCTTTATTCATTTCATATGCTTCACACATAGTAAACATTGGTTGAGTTGAATTGGATTGAATATGTACACAAATCATCACCCTGTTCTTGGTGCTTTGCAATAGCTATTGTCTGCAATCCAATGTATGAAAATAATTACATAGTAGGAGAAGCCAACCTACCAGAAAAAAAAACCCTCATTGGTATTTTATAATAGTACAGCATTCCCTCGTCTTTTTTAATCTTATGAAATTTTGCCAGTACAAAAAGGGAAAAGGGAGGATTTCTCCTTCCCTGCTCCTCTCTACTGTCCTCATGTCCACTGGTTCAACTTCCCAGTGACATTACATTCAGATACTCCTTCTCATGAGTCTTCTTCCTTTGTTCCATCCTAACTACCACCGATTTCACCTTTGATTTTGAAAAAGTAAAAATGAAATTATAGAATCCCAGGATGTCTCTCTCTCATACATACATACATACACATAAATGTCATTACTGGGTGGGAAACAGTATGCTGCAATCATGTAGAAACAGATAATATGACAAATGGAGCAGAGTTTCTTGATGGAGTCTTCACAGCCCTGATGATGTTATGTATATTAGTAACAGAGCGCTGTAAGATCATTTTTGTTAGAACTTCAAAAATGTTTCCTGGCTAAAAATAGTCTGGAGGGAGTGTGCAGTCATTTGTTTCTTTGAATAAAAATAGGAGGCAAAAGACATTCAGAGCCTCTGAGGGGAGCATTGAATAGTAATTCCACTTGACCTGATATAAAGCTGCTAAGACCTAAAATGTTACTGTAAGCTCTGAGGCTCTGTATATTTGCAAAGGTGTATAAGAATCTGTATTCAAATATGTTTTATTGAAAGCCTCTTTAACACCAGAGGATCTGGCCTCTTAAGTGAAGTGTGATCTAGGTCTCAATGTCTACAAATATAGTGGAACTTGACTCCCTATAACACCATTTGTAATGACTAGATGCAAGTTTAGTTTCCTATCTGCAATGATTGGGCAATCTTTATTTCTTTTTCTCCAGATATGACAATGATTTTTCCCACCAGTTCTGAAATATTTAGATCCTCAGAATTTGTTTTGAGGCCAAATATGAGAACTGTATCTACACAATGTCAGGTATCCTGAAGGATATGTCTAAATATAACAGATGTTCAGCATCACAGATATCAAATATCCATTTGGTTGTCTAAATGTTTGATTTCCTGTCATTCAGATAAACTGAATTTCTAAATATTTCCCAAGCATCTGGATCACTAGTGTAGACCTATTATTAGACTACATTATATGTATTGGGATTTGGGATTATTTTAGTGATAGGATAAGAATTAGAAGTCATTTACCTGCAAAAGGACCAAAAATTTTTCCATTGCTATTTGATGGTCCTTCCCTGTTTTGATTACTAGTTTTCTCCATTACATATTATTTCCCATCACCAGTGGCAGCCACTATATGTTTACTATCAGTTTCAGTGGTGGGGTGGGGTGTTCTGATCAATCATCTTCAGTTTATCTGCATTGATTGAGGAGAGATTTAACTGCATTGCTTATTAATTATTTAATCATGGTATAAGAGCAAGAGTGGTGAGATGGCATAATGGATAGAGATCCAGCCTTAGATTAGGGAATACTTGGCTTCAGCTCCTTACTATGTGATCCAGTATGGCTCAGGAAACTCTCAATCAATCAATAAACATTGATTAAATGTCTGCTATGTACCTGGTGCATTATGCTAGATACTGGGGATACAAAGAAATAAAACTTCCCCTGCTGTGGCTTATATTTTAGAATTGGTTAGTGTACATTTTAAAATTAAATTGATTCTTTAAGAGTAGAAATTATAGATGAGTTGACAAGTTGTATTGATAAAAGAGTTTACACAGCAGGCATCTCTTATTTGAAAACAAAACAAAGCCACATATCTGGACTAAAAAAAACAGCAATAATATTCTTCCTACTTCTACAGGCCAAATTTGAGGGCAAATTTTTTTCTTTTATTTCAATTCATTTCCCATCAAAATGAAATGATCTCATCAGTTAGAGAATTCTTTTAGAATTGATAGCCCATTGCATCTGCCTCTACTGTATTCTCAGTGTCTTCTAAATACTGAGGAGCCCTAGGCCAAATCCTTTGTCTCTCCACCCTGGTTATCAAAGCCATTTTGTCTCCTTTTCCACCTAGAACTAGTTTCTAAATCTTGCCTTCCTAGGACTTACTCCCTGAGGACAGAGATGATGATTCATATTTCATTAACTCTCATAGCATTTAGAAAAGTGCTGGGACTAATACGCTTAATAAATACTTCTTGACTGAGTTAGCATTAATATGACAGCAGTCTTGGAAAGATTTTTTGTCTAGACTGTTTCAGAATTAATTGTATTTTTATATTGAAAACAATAAGACTGGAAAATGATGTTATACACAGATTTGTTATTGTCACATCTGACACTCCATGAGCTTATTTCAGGTTTTCTTGGCCAAAATACTGAAGTAGTTTGCTATTTCCTTTTCCAGCTTATTTTACAGGTGAGGAAAATTAGGTAAGTAATAACTTGCTCAAGGTTCCACAGTTGGTGAATGTCTGAGGTTGATTTGAATTCAGGTCTTCCTGACTGTTGACCTCACACTTACTCTCTTACACATACTCTTCAACTCTTCTCTTCACTGTGACGTCTAGTTGCTCAGTTTTAGATAGAATCATTTTATTTAATATTAAGAAAATTCTAGCCTATAGAAATCTATTTTGATCTCCCAAGCCATAAAAAAGTGTCTGCCCCTGCCCTCAATTTAATTAAATTCAAAATTAGCATTTATTAAATGCTTACATTCTGGGGATACAAAAACAAAACAAAATAATCCCTTGTCCTCAAAGGGCTCATATTCTATTGGGGAGAAAGAGCAGATGAGTAAATATAAAGTTAGGACTTGGGATTTCATTGGCATAGGGAGACACTGGGGGAGAAAATTTCTTTTTTCAGTGCAAGGTGACCATTTATATGAAACCTATAGTATTAGAAAGTGGTCCAGAGCAGAGCTTCTTAAACTTTTTCTACTAACAAACCCTTTCCACTTGAGAAATTTTTATATATTCTGTGGTATACAGATATATAAAATAGATACACAAATCAACCAATCACTGATAAGTGTGAAGCATATCAGTGACCCCCCACACTCAATTATGTGTCCCCATATGGTGTCTTGGCCCACAATTTAAGGAACTTGATCTAGATCACCAATGGTAAAGTAGGTAGTACAATGGAGAGAGAATTGGACCTGAAGTCCAAAAGACCAGAGTTCAGATTCAGCCTCAGATATTTACCAACTTTTGTGATCCTGGGCAAGTCATTTAATTTCTCAGCATCAATTTCTTCATTTATAAAATGGGGATAATAAAATCACTGACCTCCCAGGTTGTTGTGAAGGTCAAATGGCTCCATATGTCCAAAACAGAACTCAGTTCTCCCCCACTTTTACCTTCACCTATCCACTAGGAGTCATCCTGGATTCCTCGCTCTCTGTCATCTTCTCCCTTCCCATATCCAGTCCGTTGCTGTGCAACATCTCTCCAATATAATCCCTTCTCTTTTCTGACACTGCCATCACTCCAATGCGGTCCTTGTCATTTATACCTGAACAATAGCCTGCTGCTGGGTCATCTAGCATCAGTCCATTCTCCAGTCGGCAGTGATTTTCCTAAAACACAAGTCCTGTGATGTTATCCCACTTCTTAATAAATTCCAGTGACTCCCTAACACTTCCAGGGTCTGCTTTCAAAGCTCTTCATACTCTAGCTCCCTCCAAGCTTCCAGTCTTCTCACACCTTACTGCCTCACACATACTCTTCAATCCAGTGACATTGTCCTGGTTGCTCCAGGAATAAGACACCCCCAGTTCTTCTCTCTGGGAATTTTCTCTGACTGTCTTCCATCTCTGCAATGTCTGACTTTCTTTAAATCCCAAATAAAATTCCATTTTCTACAGGAAGGACTGCCCTGACCCCTCAATTCCAGTGCCTTTCCTCTGTTAATTATTTCCTATTTTCCTTCTGTGTAGCTTATTTATATTCCATTGTCTCTCTGATTTGATTGTTGCAATTTAGGACAGACTGTATCTTCAGCACTTAACACAGCGCCTGGCACATAATATGTTCTTAAATGAAGGCTTATTGATTGAAATGAGATAATATTTATACACCATTCAAATGAAATGAATATTTTTGCACCATATGGGTCCTTTTTTCCTTTTCTATGATCTATTAGAATTTTTTCTGTCAAGATCAAGGTACAGTCTATATTAGTAAAAGAAGTATCTGCTCTGAGAAAGCCATAAAGTCTGACATGAATGCTAGTCATAATAACTATCAAAATTATGATTATGTCACTTGCACTATGGGACATGTAGCTTGCATGTATCTGCGAATTTGAACTCAGGTCTCCCTACCTGCTTCTCTATATAAAATAAATACAAAATAATTTCCCAGAAGAAGATTTAAATCAAGTATCTTCTTCCATAATATAGCCTTGATCTAAGAAGGTACAAGGAAAGAAAAAAAAAATCCTCAATGCAGAGAATGCAATAATTCCATTGTTAGCTTCTGAAAATTCCTATTTCAAGGCAGCTAATTATACTTTGCAACCTGTGCCATAAATTAAACCTGGAGATGAGACTATGACCAGCCAGAGTCTTTAATGTTTATAAGCTATAAGGTTGCTGCAGAAAACAGTAAGGAACATAGTTGCCATAGACGGTTTGCCCTCTATGGAAATTATTAATTAAATTTTATCTTCTCTTATTCATGCTTCAACGCCACCCGTATGAGTCTTTAAACCTGGGGAAACCCTACCAATGTAATAACTGGGGCTTATCACTGGGCTGGCAGTCATTTCATTTGCTCCTTTGTCTGACCCAATCTTGGGGCGGCTCGGGCGAGGTGTCAGGGTTCCCTCAAATGCCAATCGCCCGCCTCACTGTTCATCAGACCTAAGGTGCAGATGCAGTGATAAGAACACCAAGAGTCAACAGAATGGGGGGTAATCCATTTTCAGGCTGTTAGCTGTGGAAAGAGGGTCTCTTCTGCTTCTGACTGCCCCCCTCCAATTGCCTGCCTATCGAAGCAAGAAGGAGAGCATCTTTTGGAGGGTATGAAAGAGTCATAAAGGTTTATGTATCACTTTGTTGATCCTTATTGTCTTGTCTCTGGCTAAGAATGCAGTTCTGGCCCCTAAAAGCCTCAACAAAAATGTCATTTCCAGTTGCTTTCTTTAAGAGATTTCCCAGATGGGATGGCTCAGCCTGCGAGTGAAAAGGTATTTTTTTGTTCCTAACTGCTAGATCTGTCAGCCAGCTGATCAGCCAGCTGTGTTCATTCTGCCTCATACAGTATCACCCCACATTAAACGTTTTCTGATCAGCTGGAAGCTATTCTGAGGATCCGTGGAGCAGATTGGAATCCAGAGATATTCTGTCATAGCTGGGTGGTACCACTGAACTAATGGGAATTTAAGCATCTTCATGTCAGTAAGCCAGAAGGTACAGTATATGGAGAGCAGATGGGTTTGGGGAGAATACATGCTTTCTAAATTGTGACTAAAGGGCCACATGTGGCCTAGAAAAGTCTTTTGGCAGCTGTGACATTTACCAGCTCAAGATATTGATGGGTTTGGGACAATGGCCCATATTCCAACTTCTACCCACTCACTCTCCCCGTTTTCTCCTTGGCTATAATAAGTTCCTGGTACAGGAAATTTAGGCTACATGAGGAGCTGAGGAGACACAATCAAGAACTTGCACAGTGGAGAGAAGATTTGGGTTCAAATCAAGTGTGCTACTTACTGCCTATTTGACCTTGGCAATTCACTTTACCTCTCAACTCCTCAATATGTTGTCTCTCAAATGATCTCTGAGATCCCTCCCTAATCTAAATCCTAGGAACCTTGGCAATACTTATAAAAACATATTTCTTATAAAATTACTCTCTAACATAAGACTCATAGTCCATGTAGGCAAAACACATACAAACTAGGTGCTTATCAACTCCATTGTATCCCTCCTCTGTCATGACATATGTATGTCATATATATGGTCTTTGAAAAAAATCTTAGAGGAGATGACTGGCTATATGTAAGTTCATAAAATCATAAATCTAGAGTTTAAAAAGGAGCTTAAAAATCTGGTACCCCTATGTTTAATAATAAGTAAACTGAGGACCAGAATAGTTAAGTACAGGTCTCACAAACAGTAAGTGTCAGCATTCAAATGTACTTCCTGTAATTCCAAATCTATCATTCTTTCCCCAATAGCAATCAATAGATTGGAAGAATTTTCTTTTCAGAGTAATTCTATGGATATTTCAGACAGAAAATTCATAGCAAAAAATATTTTAGTCAAGTTGTCACCGTCATAGTAGTCAATTTTCATTAGGAAACTAGGCATCAGGAGGGCTTTGCCATGAGCTAAGTTGAAGAATTTCTGAGATAATTCTGGTTGATCAGAAATACTTTTGCCAAAAAGGGGGGTTGGGAATGGAAGAGGGCAGCCAGGTGGCACTATGGTACATAAAGAGCTGGGCTTGGAATCAGAAAGACTCATTTTCATGAGTTCAAATATGGTCTTAGATGTTACTAGCTGTCTGCGCATGGGCAAGTCACTTAACCCTGTTTGTCTGTTTCTTCATCTGTAAAAGGAAATAGCAAACCATTTAGTATCTTTACTAAGAAGACCCCAAATGGAGTTGTGAAGTCAAAAATGATGAGTGCAGAGAAAATAAGTAGCAGAGTAGCCTAGTTGAGCCACAAGGTGACGGATTTTTCTCCTATGGCTTTTTTTAGAAGTCTTTCTTTCTTTCTTTTTTCTCAATAATATCTCATTTTTCCAAATATATGTAAAGATAGTTTTCAACATTCATTTTATACTTTATACTCCAAATTTTTCTTCTCCTCTTTTTCTTCTCCCTTTCCAAAGAGGGAACAATCTGATATAGTTAAATACGTGCAGTCCTTTGAAACCTATTTCCATATTTGTCATGTTGGGCAAAAAAATCAGATCAAAAGGGAAAAAAAAAAACATGAGAAAGGAAAAACAATAAATGAACCAAAAAAGGTGCTTCTCTCGACATTCAGTCTCCATAGTTTCTCTCTGAATGTGGATGGCATTTTCCATCCCAGGTCTGTTAGAATTGTCTTGGATCACCATCTTGCTGAGAAGAGCCAAGTCCACCCCAGTTGATCATCACATAATCTGCTGATTTTTTTGTAGTGTGCACAATGTTCTACTGGTTCTTTTCACTTCACTCAGCAACAATTCATGTAAGTCATCATTTCTTATAGAACAATACATTCATTCTTATAGAACATATATCCATAACATTCATATATCATGACTTATTCATCCATTCCCTAATTGATGAACATTTACTCAGTTTCCAATTCATTACAACAAAAGTTGCTATGAATATTTTTGCACATATGGGTCCTTTTTTCCTTTTCTATGATCTATTAGAATTTTTTCTGTCAAGATCAAGGTACAGTCTATATTAGTAAAAGAAGTATCTGCCCTGAGAAAGCCATAGATCACCCAATTATTGAAGTACAGTTATCCCTTCCACTTTGGGGGTATTAGGGGAACAGTGGATCTGGAAAAGCCACTTAAAAATTTTTGATCCTCCTTTCATACCATAAAGGAAGTCTGAATTATTATGATATTAAAAGATAAAATATGTTGATAATATATATAATACCATACATATATTTTATGCATTTTAGGTTTCTAAATTTTTCTGTGTCATCTTCTGGCCTTTGCATGTTTTCTGCGGCTTCCATAAAACTTCTAAAAAATTCCCATTTAATTTCTTATGCTGATTCACAATATATCAAAACCTTAATGGGAAAAATCTTGATGTTGAAGAGATAACTGTATACAGAAAATCAATTTTAGGTATAGACGTGAAGTAAAGATCATTTAGTCCAAGCATTCTTAACCTAGATTCTGTGGATTAGTATTGTTCATTTTTTGATGTGGTTGGCTTCCTTTGGAATCCAACGTGTTTTATATATTTTAAAACACCATTTTAATAAAGATTCTATTCATGGGCTTCCCTGACCTGCCAAAGGAATCCATGTAAAATAGGATAGGTTAAGAACCCCAATTTCCTCCAGCCTCATCCTTTTATAGATAACTAAATTGTGGTCCAAAGAGATAGAGACTTTGTTCAAATCCCACAGGGAATAAATGTCATTTTATTGCATGAAATTCAATAATTATTTATTAGAGGCCTGCTAAAGACATCACGTCTTAGGAATTCCATCACAAACACTGGCACCCAAGAAAAACAAGCCAATGAGAAATAGAGGGATGTGCATATGTGTGCATGTTTATGCATACATGGGCATGTGAGTGTGTTTGTGTGTGTAGAAATTAGAATCATTATGTCTAATTCTCATCTGGCTATACTACGTTGCTCTCAGGTACAGTTAGGTGATACAGTTGTTAAAGCACTGTTAGGTACTGTACCTAAGGGCAGCGGGTCTTATCTCTGTTAAGAGTATCACCTCTTTGTTAAGAGCTTCGTTGTGCATTCTGGCCGGCCACACTCAGCGTTTCTATTCAAAGGAGTGTCATGAGGAGCCAGAGGATAGATTATGGCAGTTCTTTATTCAGGCTTCTTCGCCTCCATGGTTTCCATTGCCACACCATCTTTCCCTTACCACCAGCCTTGCTTATATCTTCCCTCTTCTCCTAGCCTCATCTCATCACCTGACCCCTCCTCCTTGCCTACCTTCCTTTCCCACTCTGTGATCACACCATTTGTCCATATTCCTACACCCAATCATCAGTAATTAAGTTTGTATTGAAAAGAGGTATTCAATTTCTGAGGGTCTAATTCTTCTTTCAATAACAGAGCACTTCCTCAAAACAAGCCATTTTCTAAGACCACTTTAAACAGCCATTATCATTATAATCAAACCATTACCAGCAATCTTTGGCCAGTTTGGGGTCTCATGTTTCTCAGGGGAATCACAGACCACACCCTTTGATCCTCAATTCAAGGACAAACGTCTTTTACTGGGGTCCCAAAATCTCAGACCCTGACAAAGCACAAAACTTGAAGTCAAAAAGATACAAGTTTGAGGAGGAAAAAAAGAAAAGAAAAAAACCCTGAGGACTAGCTGCATAACTCTGGGCAAGTTATTAAACCACCTTGTGCCTCAATTTCCTCATCTATAAAATGAGAATAATACTAGCATCTGCTATGTGAAGTTATTGTAAATGCCAAATGAATTAATTTAGATAAAGTGCTTTGCAAACTTTAATGCTATATAAATGCTAGCTATCATCATCATTATTGCTATTAATCATAGTGCTTCTTTTTTATGGTGAGTCTAATAGAGACCGCAGTATAGCCTATAGGTGAGTTCTAACTGGTGCTCTTAGTTGATATGTTAATAAAATAAGCATAAGCTAGACTCATAATCCAATGAATACTAGTAAACAGATTAGCTGGAAACTCACTCTTTCTCACCTTTTCTAGCCTAAACCTGGATCTGAGCAAGCTACATGGTATGATAGAGAAAAGCTTCACACTAGCCTTTGTTTTTCAATGGACTCTTTGAAGTGACAAAATGCAAAATTAAGGAGAAAAGACATCTCCCACTAAGAATTATCTAGGACATATTAATCATCTAAGGGCCAAACCCAAGTTCCCAGGACACAAATAGTGGGACTCGTGATGGTCATTACCCATAATCCATTGTGTTTTTCAAGTCCCTATCCATCAGCTGCGTAATACTGTTTAATCCCTTACACTGATTTAAAATTCCATCAGAGGAAAGTAATGTGTTTCTGTTCTGGGGTTTACTATGGTAAATGCATTACTGGATTAACTTTATCTTTGCTATTACAGAGGTCTTTAGGCCTTAACACAATTTAAAAATAAAATAAAACAAAAACTCCTCTATTTGTAAATGCATTTTCCATATCAGAACTCATTCCAGATATTTATTGAGTGCCCATTGACATCTGAAAGGCTGAAATCTTGTTGTTCCTTCCAGACAATGGAGGAGCCTTAGCATAGAAAGCTGTGGACAATGGAAAGTCTTAAATGATCCTGGATTAGTCCAGTATTATGCCTAAGTAAGGCCTGATTAAGCATTTGCTTCTTAGTCATGCCCTTGTGTATTTTTAATTTTCTGATTATAAGCTTGATATTAGAGAATACAACAATGACAGAAATATTTGAGCTTGTGTTTGTTTCTATGTTAGGGGTCGTGTAATACAATCTCGATATAGGATTCTATCTTTTCATCAACAATAACCAAAGAAATGGTGCCAAGGGACACACAATGCCCTAAATTAGGTTTGGGGGTTATTAAGTATTTTTGGTGAGGTTTGACCATGAAGCTTTACTGTATTAAGTATCACTGTATCAGGACTTGGCCATGTGATCTGGACTTGACATGAGAAAGTCAGGCAATTGGGAAATAGCAATCAAGAATATGGAGAGAGTGGAAAGAACACTGGGTCTAGTGTGCCAAGATTCAGGTTTGATTAATACCTTGTGTAACCCTTAAATAAGTTATTCAACTTGCCTGAATCTCACTTTCACAACTGTGAAACAAAGGACATCAAACAAGATGACTTTTCGAGATCCCATATAGCCTTAGATCTATGAGCTACTAAATCATAGATCATCAAATCTGCGATCTGTTCTTTTACTTTTCATGTATTTTTGGACTATCAGAAATTGCTTTGCAAAAATGAGCTGCTTGTTTCAGTTTTGAACTGAATAATTAGAAGGGGATAAGTCCTGTCAGGGAAAATCTCATCCTTTAGAAGCAAATCAGGCTTCTTAATCTGGGTTGCAGTCTTCCTAATATTTTGACAATTGTATTTCATTGTAATTTATTTTTTCGTAACCCTTTGTATTTGATTTTATGCATTATTCTGAGAAGGGATCCATAAGATTCCCCAGACTGCCAAAATGGTCCATGACACTGAAAGGTTAAGACACTCTGCCTAAATTGATATTTTTCTGAGTTTTTGATTAGCAAATTATCCATCAAATAACTCAAGACTTCTCCAGCTTGGGGCTCTCAGATATTCCACAAAATGCTGTTTAGTAGGGTGAATAAATTCATCAAAGTGAATAAATTGACAGTCACACAGAAAGGGATCTAAGAAACATCATATACTTTTTTTATATGACATTTTCCCTTACAAGAAAGTAAACTCTCTGAGAATATAATAGATATTATACTCATCTGCATAACCTATATTATAATACAATGAGTAGATAAAAATAACACAGTGCTTGTGGATCAGATAATTGACAACAGAAGCTAGAACCTCTAAAATTACCATTTAAAAACATGAAGTAAAACCTACAAAACTTATTGTTGGAAGTTCAAGACAAATAGAACATATTGATCAGAAGATCAATCTTTTATCCATCTCCAGAGAGTCAAATAGCTGTATCTCAGACTTTGAAACATATCAAATATTTGTGTTGATACAGAAGAATAAATGGGCATCCAACTATATAATTTACCTTCAATCTTTTATTCATTGGCAAAAAAGAAACAAAAAACAAAAAGTCAAAACCATGAATTAGATCTTCTAGAAGTAACAATCCACAAAAGCTTGAAATTTAAATGTTAAAAAAATCTATTAAATCTTTTCCTCCTCTTCCCCTCTCTTGCGTTATCTGAAACTAATCTAACTAGAGTAATAACTTGTTATATTTCCTACTTAGGATTATATAATCACATATTTAGAGCTGAAAAAGATCACATTGGTTGTTTAGGACAATTTCCTCATTTTACAGGTGAGGAAACTGAGGAACAGAAATTAAGTAACTCAAGGCAGTAAGTAGAAGTTGTTTTGGTCTTACCCTTCTTTGACTCCAATTTCTTTGGATGTTTTTCCCAACTGGGATACCTTAACCCATCATTTGTAAATAATATGTGGAGAAAATGGTTAACCTGATTTGCCTTGCAGTGGATAGTTTGAGGAATAAAGAATGTTATTGTTCTTTTTTGGAATTTCTCTCTCCCAGAAGAATTAATAGACTTACCTCAATCTGCATATTGGGCAGGGAATGGAAAGCAAAGGAAATTGACATCATTCAGGTTGAACCTTGTTGGTATCAGCTCTGAAAGTTGAGAGGTGAGCAATAAATTAGTATTAGGCAAATTTAAAACAATGACCTTTTCTAAATCTGGAGTATTCTGTTGGCATCACCAATAGGACTTGGGTCCTTTATTTTCTTAAAGAATTTTCTCTACCCTTCCTAGTAACTGTGGAAATCAACCTTATAACATGCTTTATCTACCATTCATCTTTTAAATTTTGTGTCTTCATGAGTAGCATATCTTAAAGATTTTCTTAAGAAATTTCTCCCCCTTACCCACACATATGTTATGCAAATAAAATTTGAAAAAAGAAAGAAATTTCTCCCCTTATTAAAAACCTTTCTTCACTCCCCATTACCCAGTGGATATAGTCTATAGTCCACAGTTTTGGGGGGTTTTTTTGGCATTCGAAATCTTACATCCACAAACTGATTCTGACCTCTATTTCCAGTGTTATCTCACAACAATCTTCATTTAAGTAGAATTTAAACCTTGAGCACAGCTAGAAACTATTTTGTGCTTATGTGTGTGTTTATTTTGGAAGAGTGGCGAGGTATGTTGGGACTTCCATTACCTGTAGCGTAGTGTCTTAGGTACAGTAAATATTTAATACCTTTTTTGTTGTTGAATTGAACTGAATTTGAATTCCTATGCACCAGCCAAAGAGTTCTGGACCTGCATTCAGGAAGTCCTGAGTTCAACCTTAGATTCAGTTATTTACTAGCTCTGTTTGCCTTATTTTCCTCATCTATTAAATGGTAATAATAATAGCACCCACCTTCCAGGATTGATGTGAGGATAAAGTAAGATCATACTAGTAAAGTCCTTAGCACATTGTAAGTACTATGTAATTGTTAGAAGCTGCTGCTGCTATGACCACTACTATTACTATTATTACTATTACTACTATACTCCTCCTCCTCCTCTTCTTCTTTTTTATTTTTTAATGTTTCCATTTTTCCTCTTCTTGGAATAGCTTCTCCCCATATCTGTTTGTTCAAGTCCTATCTGTTTTTCAATGCCCAGCTCAAATATCACCTCCTCAATGAAATCTTCCATAGTTATTCCCCTCTCCCTTCTCCTCATCAAAAGTGGTCCCTCCTTATAGATCTTATTACCCTTTTTATTAAACTAAATTCCTGAGGGTTAAAAACTGGTTCTTATATTTCTTTGATTCTCCCAAGTGTCTGGCACAGTGTCGTATATGTTCACTATAGATACCCAGTGTTTATTCAAATAGAATGAAAATGTTGACTACTGACTCTTAAGTAATCACAGGTACTCAGGTTAGGAAGTTATGAGAGTTGTGTCTTATTTGTATAGGGATTTACAGTTTTCAGAGCATTTTCACAAGCATGCTGGTTTCCAAAACAATTCTCTGACTCATACAATAAAAAGGGAAGTTCTCCAGATATAATCTTTATTTGCTCTACTGGCCTTGTGTGTTGAAAAAAAAAAGTCTCCTTTCCATTGTTTTTTGATCACATGGTAGTCAATCATCAACTGAATGACAGGAGGCCATGCCATAGTTACTTTGCATAGTTCTTTTATGCTTTTAATTCCATTTCCTGGGGATAGCCCTGCCTAAATAAGAAAACTCATGGAAGTTTTTTTAGCTCAAACTGATGTAAGTCAATTTCTTTCACTCTCCATATACTTAAACTTCTTTCTCTTACTACCCTTGCTAGTAACTGTGGAAATCAACCTTATAACATGCTTTATCTCCTATTCATCTTTTAAATTTTGTGTCTTCATGAGTAGCATATCTTTTTTTTTAGAAGGCAGAAGGAGAATGAGCCATCAAGACTATTATCTGTCTTTGAGGGGAAAGGTGCTGACCATCTCTCCTGATTAAAGAGAAATGTTTGTTACCATAATCCTAGCAGATTCTGACAGGACCATAACCTTTGACTTCTTCCTCTCTGTGGCCTACAGCTGATTGGAGATTTATAGTACATTGTGGTGAACTCAATCATGCCTGCTTCGCAAACATGGGGCAAATCTGCGATCCAGGAGCTGGACCTTCATGAAGAAGAGCCAATTCCAATAAGTCATATCAATGCATTCTTTGAAAATTCTGATCTGTGAGGGAAGAATTGTGTCCAAGAGATTTCATAGAAACCATTTTGTTAATTTTAGAAAAGATAGTAATAGCCTTGTATCTCAGCTTAGGTTGGAAATTAATGTAGGAATAACAAATAATTTTATTATTTAAGTAGGAGGCTTAGAAGAATATGATTTATTATGAATTTCAGTACCCTCTTTTGTTGAGCTGAGAAGGAATCTTTTTTCTTTGCTTGTTTGTTTTTCACCTATGAATAAGTGTGTTCCTATTTCCTTATTCTAGAGTATTTTTATTTCCTTCATATTGAATTACTAGTTCCTTAGTTACCTTAGTCCAGTAACATTCTGTCTCTATGACATGAGCCTGAATTCAGCACTTAAGATCATTAGTGTGGTCTTCAAAGAATGTGTTCACATCTCAGGTTCTATTGATCTTTCTCTTCTCTACCTTGTTTTTACCAAATGCTCCAGGGCTAGAACATGACCATATTGACTCTCAGAGCTTCCAACGGGTTCAGAGAGGTCATGGTTCATTCCACTGATATTCAGAGAGCCTGACAGTAGCTCTCCCAGTGAGCTATCACTGAAATCAGGTGTTGTGTAATAACTGATTATTACACCACTGGACTGAGGAAGCAAGAGACTATAAATAAATCTAATGCAGTACTCTGATACTACATAGGTAAAGGAACCAACATTACTAATTACCTCTTCTTACAATCCCCTATTTATAAGGATTCCTGATATGCCACAATTATTTGCTCCTATGCTTTTGTTACTTCACCATCTAATATCACTTAATATTTTATTCTTTCAGGCACCTTTCCAGGAATTTTACCAGACCCATGAGACATGTTGTCACAGATCCTATCAATCAGACAAGAATTACTTATTGGGCGTTTACTACGTACCAGGCACTATGCTAAATGTTGGGGTGAGGGAGTTAGAGAAGAATACAAAGATGTTCCTGTCCTCAAGGAACTTATATCCTGTGAAGGGAGATAGCATTTACTTGTGATTTAGTTGTTTTTAAGTCATTTGCCTAGGAGACAGCTAGCTGGCTCAGTAAATAGAGCACTGTGTGATCCTGGGCAAGTCACCTAATCCTGTTTGCCTTAATACACTGGAGAAGGAAATGGCAAACCACTCCACTATCTGCCAAGAAAACCCCATGGAAAATATGGTTCATGGACTCACAAAAAATCAGACACAATTGAACAACACACACACACATATACTTATATACATAAATATATAGGTATGTGTACAGTCTACATTATATATGTATGTATGTCTATATTGAAAAATATATATATATGTATATGTGTATATGGGGGGTGGAAAACAGAAGGTCATTTCAGAGGTAAGTAGCTCAGGAATTTTAGAGGAAAGATCAGGAAAGGCTTCATGTTGGATAGGAGCATAGGAGTGAAAGTATTCCTATTCCAACCATGGGGATGAAATATATATGTTAGGAATAGCAAGAAGTCCAGTTTGGTTGGGTCATGACAAATATGAAAAAGAATAATATATGATAAACCTGGAACGTGATGGACTTTAAATGCCAAACAGAACAGTTTGTTTTTGATTCTGGAGGTAACAGGGAGTGAGTTTATGGAGTAGGAAAGTGACATGTTTAGATCATAGACTTTAGAAATATCATTTTGGAAATTCTGTGGAAGACAGTTTATAAAAGAGAGAAACTAGAGTCAGAGAGACCAGTTAGGAAGTTATTACAATAGTCTAACTAAAACATTAGATTTTGACTGAGAGTGGTAGGTAACTCCAGTGTGGTGGAAGGAAGGGGACATTTCAAAGAGGTGTTATAGAGGTAGAATTGATAAGACTTAGCCACTCATGGGTTTATGAGGTGAGAGAGAGAGTAAGGAGTTCAGAATGACTCATATGCCAAGCTGGGTAACTAAAAAGCTGATGGTATTCTTAACACAAATAGTAAAGTTCAAAAACAGAGTGGAATTGGAGGGAAAGATAATTTGTCATTCCATTAAGCCTTATAGAGTTTCTGAAGCTGAGGTTCATGAATTTGTTATTTTTTGAAATATTTTTGATTAAGTATTCAATATAATTATTTTTTATAATCCTTTGTATTTTATTTTATGAATTTAAAAACATCCTGAGGAAGATTCATTAGCTCTATCCAAATTGATCCATGACACACACACAAAAAAACTAAAACAAAAATAAAAAACTGCAGCATTAAGGAGAACTCATGTATGACCAGTTAAAGCTGAAGGCCTAAAGGTGAGTTTTTGGTCTAAAGAAGATTGTTTCAGAGCCACTTCAGTTTTATATGTGCAAAATACAGTGACCATTTATCTCTTTCTATTCCTTACTTCTTGGCTTTGCCATAAAATCACACAAGGCTTTCTTGCCAGGTTTGAAACAGCTTGCCCTTCAAGCTGTTCCCAGAATCCAGCAGAGTGTATCATAAAGCCCTTCCATCTTATCCCACCTCTATAAATCCTCCCCACCTTCCAAGACCCAGCCTAGGGCCTATTGTTTCCAAGGAAACCTTTCTAGTCTGGGGTCATCTCTCTCCTCTGTGACCTAAACATTTAGTCTCTATTTCATTCTTTCAGAGTTAAGACCTGTACCTCATTGTGACAGCCGCTTCCATTGTCTTTTGTCATTCTCTAATTTGTCTTACCCTAGACAATATCTCCTTGATGATAAGGGCCTACCTATACTCTTTTCTGTATCTCCCTTATTCCTACATAAGGACTCAGTTGAATGGTTGATTTAACTATTCTGTAGCAGAACAAAGATTTGTTTGCCAGCTAGCCATATGGATGTCACTTTCTCTGTCAGGCCATTGGCCAAGACTATTTACAAGCTCCTCCTGTTTTCTGAAAAACCAATGTACTTGGTATCATAGTAGAGCAGGAGGAGGATTGTCAGACGGCTATAAGCCAAGCCACTTTCTATGTTTTAAGATCTTATATTGAATTAGAAGGTAAAACAGTTTAATTTTGCTATGGAGAAGGAAATGTGGTCTGATGTTCAGAACAAGAAGCAAATGACTAACATTCCTATTTCTATCACTGATGGAATGGTAGACAGCAACCCTGCTACTATATTCATTATAATTAATGCAGTTAATACATTATATAATAATATAATAAATAACACATTATTAATATAATAATTAATTATGATATATAAATTATAAATAATAATAAATAGTACATTTTTCCAGGAAAGGTATAATAATTGTAAGCTTTATATTATTTGGTATTACATATTTGATATTATATTTATAATAATGGGACTCCAATATGGAGTCTTTTAACTGTGATTCTAATGTGCATAGAAACATATAGATAAAACAGATAGTTTGCACTTTTATACTGTTCATTCTGCATCTGGCTTTGAGTTGAGGTTGGCTTAATTAACATTTGTAAAGCAGTCAGCAATTTTTTGATGAAGGGTGAAAGGGAAAGGAAAAATTATTTATTACCATAGCTTTGTTACTATCCAATCACATTAAGAAAATCTCTAAAAGGTCATCATTTAGAAGTAATGTTAGTTTGGTTGCTTTTTGAGGCATTGCATGAAACTTCCTGGAACAAGGCAGTAACATGGGAAAAGAAAATGACACTGACACAGAGCTGGTAATGAATTTAAATCATAAATCTTAAAGCAGCTACTGAGAATGAGACAAGCTAGAAGCTTCTAAATTTAACTCAGCTACTGCCAGGAAGCTTCCAATTAAAAGTTTTCCAATTAAAACAATAAGTTTTAGCCAATAAAGAATTACATGGCTTAAACAAGATGACCAGAAGACAGGATGAGAAGAAACCTTAAGGCTATAAATTCATTTGCAGAAAGAGTTCAGGCAGAAGACAGACTAGTTGAATAGAAAGGAAGATATAATTTGGAATCAGAAAATCTGAGTTCTCATTCTTCTTCTGTCACTAAGCTATATGGCTCTAAGACAGGTCAATGGCCTGCTCTGTACCCAGTTTCCTCACCTGAGAAATGAATTCATTATCTTGATGATGGGCTAAATTTATTCTAAACAGTCCTGAGAGTGTAGAAGAGGGACTATTTAGAGCAAGTGCCACTTTTGCATATGAATAATATTCAATAACATTTTTTTCTTTTGAGCCAGATCTGTGATTTCATCTATATAAAGAATTTCTAATAAGGAAACTCTCTCCACTTATCAACCATTCTTTAACTTAGTCTTAGAGAATTCCCTGGGGAAACTGAGAAGTAACTATGAGTTAACCCAGAGTCATATAGCTAGAATGTGTCAAAAGTTATTCTTAAACACAAGTCTTCTTGATTCTGAGGTGAGCTTTCTATTCAGTATTCTATGGTTGCCTCTCTTAACAATTACAGGTGTCCAAAAATGGAAAAGAATGTATCATACAATAGGGAGTCTCCCTTTACTGAAAGCATTCAAGCAAAGGATGAACAAGTACCTGTGGTTGGCATTCCTGTATATAGTAGAAGGTTGAACTAAGGGATAATTATGGTTCTTTGGTGACATAACTTCCTTACCTGAGAAGAAAGTTTGTGACAATAAAGTAAAATAATATATGTGAAAACACTGAAAATGTGAAAAAATACCAACTCTTAAATATTATTTCTGGTACTTTTTTGGGGATTTGAATTTTCTTTTGACAGTCTACATGTACAATACAATCTTAAGCAAGAAAATACCTTCAGATCAGCTATAAGCAGCAGAGAACCCTAGCTGCTCCATTAGGGAAAAACACATGCCATCCCTATGAAAATAACAACTCAGCATCCTTATTTCTTTGATGTCCCCATGTAAAAGGTTCCTCAAAGACTGCTGATTTCAGGGATTGAATAAAAGCACTATCTCATTTATGGAAAAGCATTTTTAAAAACTGTTCATGGTATCATTGAATCAATAGGATTATTCATATCTCAAAAGTACTAGTTTTACCCAATAACAAAAGGGAAAAACAAACTCCCATATAGGCAATTTTGTTTCCCAAATCAAGCAAATCCAGCCTTCAAATACATTTTCAAAATGCAGGAAGAGCTGAATGAAAATTTAGATGGGAAGCCCTTTTTCTGTAAATGATATATGAAAAAAAATTTTGAAATGATAGTGCTATGATTGAATTTCTGGTCAATCAGCCAGAAGGCATATTGCAGCTAGGATTTGGCCTCCTTCTACTGACAAGGTATGAGTCTGTGACTGCCAGCAGATTTAGCCACAGGCTGAGTTCTTGGTAGGGTGGGTAAAGCTGACACAAATTTGCATAGCCCTAATGGCTCAAAGCTAAAAAGAAATTAGACTAAGCCAAAGAAAATCAACCCATGAGAGGAAAAAAAAAATCTGTTCCACAAATTTACCAATACAATTAAATCCTAGTTATTCTAAAACAATTGGGAGAAGTCTAGTCTAAAAGGATAAAATATTTGAATTTGAAAGTAAATGTATTTTTATTATCTTTAAAATATGCAGCAACTGGATCTAAGATTATTGACTAATAAAGTGATGTGTGTCTTTGTAGCAATTGTCTGATAGAGGCTCCTTTGGGCTACTTCAATGAATGAATAAGAATCATTCACAAAGGATGCTTCCTCTTAGTTTGTAAAGCAAAATATGCTATTAAAGTGGATTTGAGAGCAATTGAATATAATTGGCTTTCTTAAATAGATTAAAGGAGTCCTTCTCTGTCCTAGGATCATATATTCTGAGCTGGAGGAAGCTTAGAGACCTTTTAGTCTCTAAGATCCTTTTGTTTTACATGCATGGCCCAGGGAAGTTGTGACTTGCCCAAATTCATGCCAGTAATAAGTCTTAGTGCACTTTTGACTCTTTTTTCTTTCCTTCTTTTTTATTGTTATGTTAATTTCTTGACAAGTCTTCCCTCCCCCAAGTCCCCACTAAAATCCAAAGGTAAACTTCATTCCTGCTGTGCATTATAACAAATTTCAAATTAGTGGGCTTAAAATGAATGAAATTTTAATAAACATTTCCTTAGGACATTCATTTTCATCAAATATCCAAGCTCTTTGACACATCTTTGGAAATGGCATGAATTTGTTGGTGGGTAGCTATCTCTATGCTTGAGTTTGTGAGGATTGTCTGAGAGTTAAACTTTCTATTTCATTCCTGACTCTGTCACTGAATATGCTTTGTGGATGGAGACTACTTTACCCTACCATCTTTCATCTTCTTTACTTAAAACTAAAACTTTTTCCCCTTCCTTCTCTTAAGAAGTTTTTGATTGCCATTAATTCAAACGTGACTTTTGCTAATCCTTTTGGAGCTGAAAAATAAA
>JAJPUD010007968.1:0-15899 GCA_023553655.1 Myrmecobius fasciatus
GATGAGTAGGTAGATAGGTAGGTAGGTAGGTAGATAAGTAAATAGATGGGTAGATATAGGTAGATAGATAGGTAGGTAGGTAGATAGACAGAAAAACAGCATTTATAAAGTGTTTACTATGAGCCAACCACTGTGCTAAGGACTGATACTGAAAAGTAGTGGAGAGAGAAGCAGGAAAAGATATTCAAACCTAGGACTATGGTGAGGAGATAATCTGGAAATTCGTGAAGTTAAAGTAGAAGCTTACCTATCAGATCCAAAGGACTCAGCGGTGGACTCCAAATTTTCATTAAGATGAAGATGGTCAGAGCAAAGGACCATGATGAAAAACTAGTGAGGATGTGTCATTTATGGGCAGACAGCTGCACAGGTGTTTAAAGATATAAAATTGGGGAAAATATATTAGAAACACATTTGTGACTGTTCCCTACTTAAAAAAAATCCAAGTCACCAAAAGGTAACTTGCCCTGTCTACCCCACCAATTTTTAAAATTTATTATTATTATAACAATGAGTTCATTAATGAAGAAACCTTCTGATGAGGAGCTCTTTTCTTTCAATGTAGATGGGCCAACTCCTACCAAATTCCTTTTATGAGTCAAATATGATGCTGACATCTACATCAGGAAGACCTAAAACAAAAAGAAAATTATAGACCATTTTTTGTAATGAATTTTAATGCAAATTGTTTAAATAAAATGCTTGCAAGGATATTACAGTAATATATCATAAGGATGGTACACTATGACTGGGTAAGATTTATATTAGGCATGCAGAATAGTTCAATATTAGGAAAACTATTAGCATAATTGACCCATATCAATAACAAAAGCAATAGAAAATCCTATAATTATCTTAATAAATGCTGAAAACACTTTTGGCAAAATACAGAACCCATTCCTATTTAAAAAAAAACACTAGAGAGCATAGGAATAAAGGGAAATTTTCTTGAAATGGTAAGTATTTTAAACCATTAACAAACGTTATATGTTTTTTGTTTGTTTGTTTTTTACATAAGAATGATGCATTAGTATTTAATAAAATCTTAAATTGATCCATCTGCCCATGGGCAAATACAGACATGGGAACAAAAATATAACTTTAAAATTATCAAATACATTTCACCATCATTATCTCAACAAAGTACAACTTCACAATCTTAAAATATCTTTGGGGAACAGATTACCTGACCTAAAATTCATGGCTATATTATTGGCCTCCTCATTTATATGAATTTTTTGGATTTCCACATGTCACAATTGCTCTAGGAAAACCCAAATCTGGCTTTCTCTCCTGTCAGGTCAGATTCTGACTTTTTTTTTTATTAAAGCTTTTTATTTGTATAACATATGTATGGGTAGTTCCTCAGCATTGATCTTTACAAAGCTTTCTGTTACAAATTTTACCTCCAGTTCTCTCCCCTCCCCTAGATGGCAGGAAGTCCACTACATGTTAATAATGTTGAAATACTTGACAAGTTGTGCAAGAAAAATCCTATCTACAAGAAAAAAAAAAAAGAAAATCAGAGAAAGGAAACACAATGCAAGCAAACATCAATAGAGAGCATGAAAATGTTATGTTGTGGTCCATATTTCATATCCCTCTCTCTGGGTGTATATGGTTTTCTTCACTGAACAATTGGAACTGGTTTGAGACAATTCTTTGTTGCAGAGAGCCATGTCCATCAGAATTGATCATCATGTAATATTGTTGTTGCTGTGTATAATGATCTCCTGGTTCTGCTCATTTCATTCAGCATCAGTTCATGCAAATCTCTCCAGACCTCTCTGAAATCGTCCTGCTGGTCATTTCTTATGGAGCAATAATATTCCATAACATTCATATACCATAATTTATTCAGCCACTCTCCAATTACAAACGTTATATGTAATGGCAATAAGCTAAGAAGCCTTCCTAATATGAGCAGGAGTGAAGCAAAGATGCCCATTATCATCATTATTTTTTAGTATCATACTAGAAATGTTAGTTATAACTATAAGAGAAGAAAAATAAATTGAAGGAATAAGAATAGGCAACAAGGAAGCAAAATTATCACTTTTTGTAGATGATATGAAGGTATGCTTAATGAATCCTAGAGAATCAACTAAAAAACTACTTGAAATAATTAACTTTAGGGGTAGCTAGGTGGTATAGGGGATAGAACATCAGCCTTGAAGTCAGGAGGACCTGAGTTCAAATCTGGTCTCAGACACTTCCTAGATATGTGACCCTGGGCAAGTCACTTAACCCAATTGCCTCAGGGGGAAAAATTAACTTTAGTAAAGTTGCAGGATATAAAACAAACACAAACATCAGCATTTCTATATATAAGTAACAAAGCCCAAAAGCAAGAACAGAGAAATTCCATTTGAAATAACTTTAGACAATAGAAAATTCTTAAGGATCTGCTAGCCAAGAAAAACCCAAGAACGAAATGAACATAATTACAAAATACTGAACACAAGGTCAAATATAAACAACTGGAAAAATATCAATTACTCATGAATAGGCAAGGCCAATATGATAAAAATGGCAATTCTGCCTAAACTAATTTATTTTTTTTTAGTGCCATACCAATCAAACTTTCAAAAATTGTTTTATAGAGCTAGGAAAAAAAAATAACAAAATTCACCTGGAAGAACAAAAGGTCAAGAATGTCAAGGGAATTAATGGGGGGGAATGCAAAAGATTTGACTGATATATATATATATATTTGCTTTTTGCTGAGGCAATTGAGGTTGTGACTTGCCCAGGGTCACACAGCTAGGGAATGTTAAGTGAGACCAGACTTCAGGTGCTCTATTCACTATGCCACCTAGCTGTCCCAGATTTGACTTATATTTGATCTAGTAATACCAGATCTGAAATTATATCATAAAGTGGTAATCATCAAAACTATGTGGTACTGGTTAAGAAATAGAGTAGTAGGGGCAACTAGGTGGCCCAGTGGATAGAGCTCCAGCCCTGAAGTTAGAGGACCTGAGTTCAAATCTGATCTCAGACACTTAACATTCCCTAGCTGTGTGACCCTGGGCAAGTCACTTAACCTCAATTGCCTTAGCAAGAAAAAAAAAAAAAGAAAGAAATAGAGTAGTGGATCAGTGGGATAGGTTAGGTATACAAGACAGTAGTAAATGACCATAGTAATCTAGAATTTGATCAACCCAAAGACCCCACCTTCTGGCTTAAGAATTTGATAAAAACTGCTGGGAAAATTGAAAACAGTATGGCTAAAATAGACCAACATCTTACAACATATACTAAAATAAGATCAAAACAGGTACATAATTTAAACACAAAAGATAATACCATAAGCAAATTAGGAGATCAAGGAATAGTTTACCTGTCAGACTTATATAGGAGAAAAAAAATTATGACCAAACAAGAGAGATAAAGCAGAAGATATAAAATGGGTAATTTTGATTATATTAAATTAATAGGTTTCACACGAACAAAACCAATGTAAACATGACTAGAAGGAAAGCAGAAAGCTGGGAGGCAATTTTTACAGGAAATGTCTCTGATAAAGGTCTCATTTTTCAAATATAAAGTGAACTGATTCAAAAAAATTTTTTTTAATTATTAAAACTTTTTATTTGCAAAACATATGTGTGGGTAATTCTTCAACATTAACCCTTACAAAGCTTTCTGTTACAAATTTCCCCCCCTACTCCCTACCCCTCCCCTAGATGGCAGGATATCCACTACATGTTAATTATGTTAAAATACTTGACAAATCGAATATATGTATACATATTTCCACTCATCATTTTTGTGCAAGAAAAATTGTATCTACAAGAAAAAAAGATCAGAGAAAGGAAACACAATGTAAGCAAACATCAATAGAGAGCCTGAAAATATTATGTTGTGGTCCACATTTCATATCCCTTTGTCTGGGTGTATATGGCTTTCTTCATTGAACAATTGGAAGTGATTTGAAACATTTCATTGTTGAAGAGAGCCATGTCCATCAGAATTGATCATCATATAGTATTGTTGTTGCCGTGTATAATGATCTCCAGGTTCTGCTTGTTTCACTCAACATCAGTCCATGCAAGTCTCTCCAGGCCTCTCTGAAATCATCCTGCTGGTCGTTTCTCACAGAACAATAATATTCCATAACATTCATATACCATAATTTGTTCAGCCATTCTCCAATTGATGGGCATCCATTCAGTTTCCAGTTTCTAGGCACTACAAAAAGGACTGCCACAAACATTCTTGTACATGTGGGGCCCTTTCCTTCCTTTAAGATCTCTTTGGGATATAAGACCAATAGAAACACTGCTGGGTCAAAGGGTATACACAGTTTGATAACTTTTTGAGCATAGTTCCAAATTGCTCTCCAGAATGGCTGGATCCACTGATTCAAAATTTTAAGCATGTAAGTCACTGCCCAATTAATAAATAGTCAAAAGATACGAACAGGCAGTTTTCTGATGAAAAAAAAAACTAAATTCATTTATATTCATATGAAAAAAATCACTATTGATTTGAGAAATGCAACAGTTGATTGCACTATTGATTATAGAAATTAAACCAACTGTGAGATAATACTTTACACATGTCAGACTGGCTAGTATGACAGAAAAGTAACATGATAATTGTTGGCAGGGATGTGAGAAAACTGGGATACTAATGCTCTGTTGATGAAATTTTCACTAATTTAACTATTCTGGAGAGTAATTTGGAACTATGCCCTAAAGGCTATAAAATTGTGCATACCCTTCAATCCAACAATACTATTATTAGTTCTATATCCCAAAGAAATGCAAAAAAGTGGGTAAATGGACTTATACAAAAATATTTATTGGAACTTTTGTGGCAAAGTATTAGAATTTGAGCAAGTTGTAGTATATGAATATAATGGAATACTATTGTGCTATAAGAATGATGAGCAGGATACTCTAAGAAAAACCTGGAAAGACTTACATGAATTGATGCAAAGTGAGGTAAGCAAAACCAGGAGAACATTGTATACAGTAATAGCAACATTGTATTCAGTTATTGTAAGCTCAATACTGTATGCTCAACTATAAATAACTTAGCTATTCTCAGTAATACAGTGATCCAAGACAATTCCAAAGGACTCTAAAAATGCTGTTCACATCCAGAGAAAGAATTGGTGGCATTTGAATGTTGATGGAAGTATACTATTTTCATTTTTTTCATGTTTTCTTTTCTTTTGTTCTGTATCTTCTTTCACATGACTAATATGGAAATATGTTTTACATGATTGCATATATGAAACCTATATCAAATTGCTTGCCAGCTTAGGAAGGAGGGAAGGAAGGAAGGAAGGGAAAACATTTGGAGCTCAACATTTGAAAAAAAATGAATGGTAACTTATATTTTTGAAAACTTTTTATCTAGAAGAATTAAACATTAGGCATTAGTTATACAAACACATACCCTAAGCACAGTAAATCAATGTTATACTTTACTATAGAATAAAATCTCAAATGAAACCATAAAATCTGGCAACATTTTGATTTTTTTTTAAAGAAAGAAGATGCTAGATGAATCACACAGAATGGAGGGGATATTCACAGTTCCAGTGGAGTGTAGGACAATGATATACATTTCAGCAAAATAAAAATACTCTGTGACTCCTAATCTTTTTTTCTGTTTAAAGACTTGAAAAGTGTTATTCTATAGGATATTTTATACCATCCTAGTAAATTTGTATTTTAATTCTTCTTTCTTCACTTTATATTACTTTGAGTCTTTTCACATTTCTCTGTATTAATCTCTTTCCTTTTGCCAGTCCAGCAACATTCCATTTTGCTCTTGTACCACAACTTAATCTGCCAAAGACCTTATTAGAAATTCAATTTAAACAGTGAAAGATAAAAGCAAGAAAATACTTTGGGCCCAAACACAGATTTACCACAGCCTCCTTTAAGAATGGAATATTCTGAGATTTGGGGAGGAGGAATATGCCTCTTTCTTTTTCTTTTTTTATTAAATGGTATCATTAACCATTTAATGATATCTTTGGTTTTTATATCACCTTCATTTCCAAATATCTCTTCTTTCCCTTTCCTCTCCTACAGAGTCATCTGCAGTAATAAAGAATAAAAAAAAAAGAGAAAAAAGCAGTTTAGCAAAACTAATCAACACATCAACTGAGTCTGAGAGTATATGAAATGCTTTAAATCCGTAGTGAGTTTCCTCATCTATAAAATGAACTGGAAAAGGAAATGACAAACCAGTGTCTTTGCCAACAAAACCCCAAATGAGATCACAAAGAATTGAATACTACTGAAAAAAACTCAACCAAGACCCAGTCCAAATAGCCAAAAGTTAGGAAAAAGTTATGGGAAAGAATTATTTCTATCAGTCTAGCATGTGTTTATGACAAAATCTGTCAGGGATGTTTGATGTCTCCTTCCCTTGAAACTCAGAGGCAGCTATGCTCTACTCCTGTTCACGAGGCACTTATATTGTTACTTACCCTTTTATATAGACAGCCTAATGTAATGGAAAGACAATAACCAGAAGACAGAAGGTGTGCTCAAATTCTGATAATGATACCTACTAGCTGGGGAACTGTGGAGGACTCATTTGTGTTGGTGGATGAGAACTACAGAAAAGACTGATAATTTTCAGAGGTAATATCAACAACAGGCAAAGGGTGAGCAGGATTTATCATTTGTGAGCTTTATTATTGAGCAGTGAAATCAATGCAACATTTAACTACACATACTCCAAAGTCACACCTTGGTGAGGAACCCACATGGAATACCATCACTATGCTGCACATTCATGCCCCCTAGTGTTCATACAAATAAATCTACCATAATACAGACAGGAGAAGGAAAAAAGTGAATTTTCAACATGCAGCTAATTCACAGAATTCAGAGCTGAAGGGGACCTTAGAGACCAGCTAGTCTATCAACATAATAATAAAAATCTTTTCTATGATATACTAAACAAGTGATCTTTTGGCTTTTCTCGTTCAAAACTTTCAGTGAGGGGAAGTCACTATCTCCTGAGACAGCTCATTCTACCCTTGGATAGAGCTAAGTATTATACAGTTTTTACCTGCTTCAAGCCTAAATTCACCCTTTGTGACTGCCATCTATCATTCCTAGTTCCACCCTTTGGAGCCAACCAGAGCCTGTCTAAGCCCACAGGACAATCCTTCAAATATATATATATATTTTTTGCTTTTTTTTTGCTGGGGCAATTGGGGTTAAGTGACTTGCCCAGGGTCACACAGCTAGGGAATGTTATGTGTCTGAGATCAGATTTGAACTCAGGTCCTCCTGACTTCAGGGCTGGTGCTCTATCCACTGCGCCACCTAGCTGCCCCAATCCTTCAAATATTTAAAACAAAATGTTTCCTTTTCTCTAGGCTAAAAAATCCATTTCCTTCAAACGATCCCCATTTAGCACAAACTCAAACCAAATTTTCAGAGGATCCAGGTTATCCTCTAGGTACTGTGTAATTTATCAATAATTGATAAACTGGGAGGAGGAAAGGGTAAGGGTCTAAGCATTTTTAAAGCACCTACTCTGTGCCTAAACCCTGTGCTAAGTACTTTATAATTTTTATTTTTTCATTTGATGCAAACAACTTTGTGAGGGAGATGCTATTATTATCCCCATTTTACAGTTAAAGAAGCTCAGGTTTCTTCAATAACTAAATGATTTGCCCAGTGTTATACAGATATTAAGTGTCTAAAGCTGATTTTGAAGGTGGGTCTTCCTGACTTCAAGCCCAATGCTCTATCCACTAGTTCACCTAAGCTGTTTCAGAACTGAAGCATTAACACTCTAAATGTCACAGCAAAGTAAATGGGGACTAGCACCTTTCTAGTCCTATACATAATGCCTCTGTTAATGGCATTTAAGATTGCATTAGCTTTCTTGGTTACTCTATCACATTATAGATCTATGTATTTTGAACTTACAATACAATAAAATCCCTGAATCAGAGTTTTATTTTGTTTTGATTTTTAACCTCTTTTGTTTCATGAATCCCTTTGGCAGTCTTATAAAAATGTTTTTAAATGCATGTGTAACCAGCTTTGCTCCTAAGATCACCTAACTTGGAGGCATATACATGGAACAGGCCAGGAGAAGGTAGTCTGCCTTTCCTTACCACGTGGGGCAGAACAGCCTCTTTCAATTGACCATGTAGCTAGAACAGTCTGCATCTTTACAAGCTGCCAGACTGGGATAGTCTCTCTTGCTAGCTGTGTCCAGAAGGGTGAACATTCTGTTCACTTGGAGACAAACATCATGAATATCCTCCCAGTGAGGAGGAAAGCCTCTATCCTTTAGGCCCTGTGACCCCAAGAGATGTATTTAAGAGTTTTGTTCTGATCGTTTTGTTATTTGGTTGTTTCAAATAACTCTTTGTGACACTATTTGGGGTTTTCTTGGCAAAAATAATGGAGTGATTTGCCATTTCCTTCTCCAGCTCATTTGACAGATGAGGAAACTGAGGCAAGTAGGACTGTGATTTGCCCAGGGTTACAGAATTAGTAAGTATCTAAAGCTAGATTTGAACTCACAAACATGAATCTCCCTTGACTTCAGGCCTGGCACTCTATCCACTGTGCCACTTAGTTGTCTCCAAATAAAATTTCCTAAAAGCAATCTATCCCACTTCACTATCCTGTTCAATTCAGATGCCAGTTCAGTGACCATCACAGTGCCCTGTCCAAAATGTATATGTGTTATGGATGAACTTTATAAGTTCCATCCAACTTTATGGCTTGAATATAAGCATTCTTCATCCACTTGATTTTTCTTGTGTGGATAGTTAAACCAATTATTTTGAGTGATTATTTAAAAGTTTCTGCAGTGTTTTGGGGCTTGACATAATAGTGCAATGCCATCTATTACCAGCATCATCTGGAAGACTTTGTCATACATAATGAATTCTTCAATGTGATTTCTTCATTGTTATCTTTTCCACGGCAGTAAATAGCAAATACCTCTAGATAACAGACATTTCCCTGCTTTATACTTAGTCTGATATTAGGGATCAGATTAGAAATCGGACTAGCTATTGAATGGGATTATCTCTGATTATAGTCTTCCAAAAATCTTATATAATTTTGCTATATGCATAGAAGGCACCTTGATACTGAAGATCATTTATGGTGATATTTTGCTTGAATAAATCGGAAAATAAGGATAGTAGAATCATAAGCTTTCATTAAGTGATGATAAAGTTGACCCTAGAATTTCTTGGGAAAGTTTTCTTATTTCCTTTTGATACACTCATCAACATAAACTTAATTTATATCTAAATCATTCTCATTAAACTTTATCTAAATGAGTTCTTAGTTATTGTTTTTTTGAACAACTTTTTTTGTAATGATAAGGTGTAAGATTTTTTTCCTTGGTTCCGATATGCTCCCTTCCTTCAGGTAGCCTGAATTATTGATTCCTTATTACTCTCAAAATTTTTTTTTGCATATTTGTTACAGTTCTACTGCTTTTTATGTCTTTTTAAGTGACATTTATACTTATTCTATTGCATATTAAGGCCTGTGTTGTTCAGTTTATATGCAGTGGCTCGATTGCCCTCAATAGTAAAAAGTGTTTCTTACAAATATATTTGCAGATATTTCTGTATCATTTGT
This sequence comes from Myrmecobius fasciatus, assembly GCA_023553655.1. Lineage (NCBI taxonomy): Eukaryota > Metazoa > Chordata > Mammalia > Dasyuromorphia > Myrmecobiidae > Myrmecobius > Myrmecobius fasciatus. Next base: position 9,606 of record JAJPUD010007968.1, read on the forward strand.
GTTTTTATCCTCCTCCCAGTTTCATCCTCATGTAGCAAAGAGATGAGGATGTTTAGGTGTAACATATGTATGGAACCTGTAACAATAATTTTGATACCCCCCTACTTATGTCAATTAGCCTTTACTCAGTTTTTGTTGATTTCATAGATTTCAGTGATAATATTAGTGAATTAAACAGAATAGTATTAAGATTAGGTTAGTTATGTATGGATAAGAGTTATATATGTTAAAACCAAATAACCTCATATATTAGCGATATTGATATTATGCATTAATGGTATCATTATAGAATATAGGATAAAATCATATAGCTGTTAAAGAAAAGCCCATTACATTGAACCTCAAAGCTTGCTGATTAGAGCAACCATACCCTTCACTTCCATGAATAACTGTCACTGCTCCATTGTGACCTTTCCTTTTGTCTTCCACTTCCTTATTTCCTAGACTATCATTGACCAAAACACTGGATGTTTGATTTCCTATGAAAATCTCTATGTGATGGTAGGTGGAATGCCTGGACTAGGTAAAACCTGTAGCTAATAATTGAAAAGCCTGCTGGCAAAGTGGTTATAACTAATGGACATGCCCTCAACAAAACATAGAGTTTTCTTTGCTTCTGGTGTTAACCAGTTATGAAATTGGACTGCCTCATTCTATTTTTAGTGCTCTCTCAAGTGTGTAAAAATAGCTAGCATCTAAGGGTAGAGTCCCTAATCATAAGGAAAATCTTGGACCCAGTTAATTAGGGACTCCTGGACTCCCTGATAAATTGAAAGTATTTAGAGTACCTCACTGTCTTTTTATTGTACATTGGATTGGAATTTGGGGCTCATAGGACCACCACCTGCAGCATTTAGATATTTAACAGGTTCATACTATTCAAAGATGGAGCACAGATCTGTCCTATCTGGACTTGACTCGTTTTTGTCTTATCTCTAGTAGGTCTAACAGCATAGTAACATTTATATTATAGCTGGGAAGTTCTAAGATGTATAAAAAAATTTAAAGATTTTTTGAGGTGGCAAAGAATCCCAATCTGAGGCGATGCCCACAAATTGGGGAATGACTAAACAAGTTACAATATACGATCAAAAATGTTTAAATTTTTCTTTAACATGTAACTGGAGAAAAATAAAATATTACATGTATAAAACATTAAAAATAGCAGAGACAGATTAGTGTTCTATGTACTTGCCTATGTTGTCTGTACTGTTTGTCTGTCTATCTCTTCCTCCTGAATAATTAGACAGAAAATGTTGAATTCCAGAGTGTTCAGTCTAGCAACTGCACTAATCTTGCTGATAAGGCACTGTGATTTAGAAGTCAAAAGCAAGATCTAGCCTGAGAAACTGAAACTCTTGGTTCTTTTTTTTTTTTTTTTGCTTTTTGCTGAGGTGATTGGGGTTAAGTGACTTGCCCAAGGTCACACAGCTAAGGAATATTAAGTGTCTGAGACCAGATATGAACTCAGGTCCTCCTGACTTCAGGGCTGGTGCTCTGAAACTCTTAGTTCTTAATAGGAAAAGACTAGGTATTTTTTTAATTCTTTCACTTCATTTTCCCACTGACAAATAAGCAACAGGGTGGTCTTTCTGTTATTTGTCATTGTAGCACAATCTTGGCTACTCTCCCTATGTAAATTTGTGGATGGTCTGGTCTGATCTGGACAAATAGTAATACTATTCTTTGAGTGATCAGTAATCATTTTGAGATCTCACTTGTTTTTGTTTTTGTTTTTTCTGGGATTGTAAATTTAATATCTTATTTCCCCCAATTACATGTTTTTAAAACTTTTGAGTTCCAGATTCTCTCCCTTCCTCCCTTCTCATTACCCCTGCCTATTGAGAAAGCACATGTGAAGCTATGCAAAACATTTCTATAAAAGTCATGGTGTGAAAGAAAACAGATCTCCCTCTTCACCCCCACCAAAAAAAAACCCTAAAGAAAAATTAAGTAAAAAAAATTTTTTTTACTTCAATCTGTATTCAGACACAACCAGTTCTTTCTCTGGATATCAATAGCATTTTTCATAAATTCTTCAGAGTAATCCTGGATTATAGCATTGCTGAGAATAGCAAAGTCATTCAGAGTTGATGATGATCAGTTCACATTGTCACAACATTGCTATTACTTTGTAAACAATACATTTTACTTTCATTGAGCTCATAGTGGACTTTCCAGGTTTTTCTGAGAACATTCTGTTCATCATTTCTTTTTTTTTTTAATTTTTATTTTATTTGCATAACATATGTGTGGGTAATTCTTCAACGATAACCCTTACATAGCTTTCTGTTACAAATTTTTCCCCCAACTCCCCACCCCTCCCCTAGATGGCAGGATATCCACTACATGTTAATTATGTTAAAATATTGGCAAATCGAATATATGTATACATATTTCCAAACTTATCATTGGTGTGCAAGAAAAATCTTATCTACACAAACGATATATCAGATAAAGGAAACACAATGTAAGCAAACATCAATCAAGGAGTATGAGAATGTTATGTTGTGGTCCACATTTCGCATCCCTCTCTCTGGGTGTATATGGCTTTCTTCAGTGAACAATTGGAAGTGGTTTGAAACATTTCATTGTTGAAGAGAGCCATGTCCATCAGAATTGATCGTCATATAGTACTGTTGTTGCCGTGTATAATGATCTCCTGGTTCTGCTCATTTCACTCAGCATCAGTTCATGTAAGTCTCTCCAGGCCTCTCTGAAATCATCTTGCTGGTCATTTCTTACAGAACAATAATATTCCATAGTATTCATATACCATAATTTATTCAGCCATTCTCCAATTGAAGGGCATCTATTCAATTTCCAGTTTCTAGCCACTACAAAAAGGGCTGCCACACTGTTCATCATTTCTTATAGAACAAAAGTCTTCCATCATAATTACATTACTGTGAATAATTTAACAAAACTGAATTGTCTAGATAAATTAAATGCAAATTAATATAATAGAAATTGAAATAGATTTTGATTCTCTGAGAAAATTTCTGAGGAATTGTAAAAAGTCCTAGTTAATTCCATCCAGGTAGGGCAAGAATCCTCTTAAGATAGTGAAGATCTCTTTCAAAATAGAAAAGTTGGGTAACTAGTCAACTGGGAACAGTCTCTATTTGCACAATCTTGTAACAGATCCTTTGATCTCTAAGGGGTTTCAATTTTGATTTGTGGAAAAAGTGTTGACAATTTCAGCTTAACTACTAATTTGCAAATTAGAGTTCAGTGGAATGTAGCAATGAGTTCTGAGCATAGATTTCAGATATGATTGGGAAATAAGCAAATATGAGGAATTGAGAAATTAATAAGGGTACCTTGAAATTATCTTTAAAGTGTTAAGTTGGTAGGCTTTAATTAAAGTCCATAGGAAAAATTGGAAAGAAAATTTTAGGAATTTTGGATCCCATTGAGATCAGAGGAAAATGGGAAGATTTCTATACCTGTAAATTTGTGAACAATATTTAAAAATAGTTTCAATCAATTTTGAAATATCTCATGATCTGGATTTTATTTCAGCTACTTAGATATTCCTGTCAATATAGGAAAATAGCTGGAATTGTTTTATGATTTAAATTTAGACATTTACTAAGGAAACTTAGAAATGAATTTATGTGGGAAAACTTTATTGAATTATTTGAACTTAGTCTATGTGGGTAAGACACCAGAGTAATTTAATGCTTTACACAGGATGTATAAATCATGATGACTCTAGAAATCTTCCAGAGGAGTAGGTTTCCTTTTTTGGCTCTCTGTTCTGCTAGACAACTTAATAAACTTCTTTTTTAATTTTTTTCATATTTAAGTTTCCTCTCAATTGATAATTTTCTGTAAAAAGTTGGATCCTTGATTGTCAATCCAAGAAGTCTAAAGGCTCACCTGGTCCATGAATATTGAATAAGTTTCTGTGATCTGCTTAAAGCAGGTAGAGCTGACTTATGTGGACTCATGTGAGCACCTGGTGAGTACCTTAAGGTTTGAATTGGAATATAGAGAAGGTGCCCTTGGCCCCAGACTAGGTCTTAGTATCCTCTTGAATTGATTTCTTCTGAATAGGAAAATTTCTCACCTAGTTAATCGTGAGCCTGGCTATGATACCCTATGAGTAATGTGGAATTTTTCTATATGGTTGATTATTCCAAAATAAAGGTTAAATATGATTCTTAATCTAAATCATACAGAGTAAAAGAAGACTACCTATTATGTTTATGTCAAATCAGCATATCCCCTTGAAGGGACAGTCTTGATCTTTCTTTCTTTTGTAGAAAATTTCTATAACCAGGAGTCATGAATTGTATGATGAATCTTATTCTTGCAACTCTCAAACATCTCTGGATTACTATAATAAAATGCATATATGAAAGACCTTGCTGTTTTAAATTTTTCTATTCTGAATTTAGGGTCACTAGTACTTATATATTCATGCATAAGATTAGGTTCTTATAGAATTTCATTCTTTCTGGTTGATATTAGGATAATATATATCTTCAAAGTGGGGATAGGACAAAGATGTGATGTGATAGAGGAGTAAAAAGTTCACTTTGAAAAAGCAACAAGATTAGACTTTTTCCTTTAGAACTATGATATAAGCGAATAATATACTTTTTGTCATTCTCAATAAAAACAATTGAAAGTCAATCAATACACACACACACATACACACACACATATGTATATATTCCCTCTCTTCCACCCCCCTCCCCCAGGTTTGGGCTTGTTCTTGACTAACATTTGCAGCATGAGAATATTTTGAGTATAGCAAACTAAAATTCTTACCTTAAAAAATAACAGAAGAATATATTTGTATCTTTTTGTGGGGAATATAAAGTCCATGATTTCCTGACTATGTAACAGAAATGATGATTATAATTCCCATTTTCAGAATGTATTCCAAAATTTGTCCATATGGAACATCTCAGGAGAACCTTAAAAGTATTGTGATGAGAGAAATATCTCTTCTTTGAGGGCTTGTAGTAGGTTACTGCTGCCTAAATACATCTACTCTGATAGAGAAATTATAGGGATAAAAATATAGGTTTTATTATGCATAGGCACATTAAAAGATAGAAAAATAACCCTCAGCAAATAGCAGAATTCTAGTGAAGCTTTTTATAGACAAAATTATATCAGAAAGGCAGAGAAATAAATTACATATTGAAATCTCATACATTATTTTAGGCTTTGAAAGTTTACAAAGACAGGTTCATAATCCTATGTTTCCTTCAACATCATAAAAGTTGAAAAACTTAATTAAACATAATTATCTCACACATCTCCTATAGAAACAAACCTAGTTAAATAGACTCTGCAGGTATATTAAGTCAGATTGCAGATTAAACTGTATTTAGAGGATTTACATTGGACTGATTGACATACCTATAGAGGCCTTTTATAAATAACTATCACTTTGGAAGGCTTAAATTCCCCTTTGGCTGTCTGTCTAAGGAATGTCAAAAAGTTTTCCCTTTATTCTATCATTCCATGAGACAGGTTTTAGCCAAGAGAAGTTAATATTAACAGGAAATAGTTCATCAAATACCTATGAAAAATGACATAATAAAATGTAATAAAAGGAAAATGAAAGCTTCTTATTATAGTATCATTTGTCCCTTTATCTTAATCTTATCTGAAAAGGAAGGTTCTGTTTCCTTTGGCCTTGAGTAAAGAGATGTATTAATCAAAGGCACATTCTTTCCTTTGTAACAATTTTAAAATTCTCTTTTTGCTTATAAATTGAAATTCACTTGTTTGTACCCTCTGCTTCCTCCTAGGAAGAACTCTGAAAACAATATTATAATGCAGTCTCATTTAAACGTGATACATGTGTTATTTTTCTTTTTCCTTGTAGAATGATTGTGGTATTTGACTCTCAGTAAAACAGTTCTTGAAGGAAAATATATTGAAATTTGGCATTAAGGTGAAATATTTATGGATTTTAACATTAATAACCAGTTTGAAAACCATAAGTGAAAATAGATTTTAATTATTCCATGCTGGTCCCTGACTACACTTAGTATAGAATGCTCAGATAAAGAGATAAATGAATTATTTTTGGTAAAATAATTCAGAAGTGCATTCAACTGGATTAATGTTACTTACTGACAATAAATTTTGTTTTTCAGTTCCAATTGTTCAGTGATAAAGAGAGCCATCTACACCCAGAGAGAGGACTGTGGGAACTGAGTGTGGTTCACAACATAGCTTTTTCACTCTTTTTGTTGTTTGCTTGCATTTTACTTTCCTTCTTCTTCTTCTTCTTCTTCTTCTTCTTCTTCTTCTTCTTCTTCT
>JAJPUD010007968.1:15909-56730 GCA_023553655.1 Myrmecobius fasciatus
CTTCTTCTTCTTCTTCTTCTTCTTCTTCTTCTTCTTCTTCTTCTTCTTCTTCTTCTTCTTCTTCTTTTTTTTTTTTACTGATTTTATCTTATTTTTCTTTTGCGGCACGATGGTTGTATGGATGGGTATGCATGTATTGGATTTCACACGTATTTCTACCATGTTTAGCATGTATTGGACTGCTTGCCATCTAGGAGAGGGTTTGGGGAAGGGGAGGAAATTGGGATTTTGCAAGGGCTAATGTTGAAGAATTGTCCATGCATATGTTTTGAAAAGTGAAAAGTTTTAATAAAGGAAAAAAAAATTTTAAATTAAAAAAAAAAACAAGAAGATGGAAAAATATGTTTTGGATCTATGTTTTAAATCTATGCTATTCTGTTTTTATGCTTGATTTCTTCCATTGTTTTGGGGAAATCATTATATAAGAAATCCTGTTAATTTGTAATAGCTTTCTTAATCTGGATGACAGAGATTGCCTCTAATAGTTAGAAAAGGTTTTTCCTATTTTCTTAAAAATTTCATTATTTTGCAAGTAGTACCAAGCCCTTTCCCTCCAAACCTTCCTATAGAAGAGAATAACTTATTTGTTATTTATATAAAAATTGTCTGGCCACTGATTCTGCAAAATGTGAATTTGCATCTGGAATCGTATGTTTTAAAATTCGACCTTTGAATCAACTTTTTTTTTTTTAACCTATCTTAATACATTGTAACTAGAGTTTTTGTTCACATGATATGTGAATTATTGTGTATTTGCATTATGTTATAAACCTAGAATGTGAATATTTTCTTACTTTTTTTTCTCAATAGTATTTTATTTTTTCCAAATAGTTGTAAAAAAACAGTTTTCATTCATTTTTTAAAGATTTTTTTGTGTGTTCCAAATTTTTCTCCCCTCCCCAAGACAGTAAACAATCTGATATAGGTTAAATCTGTGCAATCCTTTTTTTAGCATATTTCCATTTGCCATGTGGTGCAAGAAAAATCAAACCAAAAGGGGGGGAAAACATGAGGAAAAAAAAAGCAAACAAAAAAATAAACAAAGGGTAAAAATACTATGCTTCCATCCAAACTCAGTTTGCATATGCAGATGGCACTTTCCATCCCAAATCTGTTGGAACTGTCTTGAATCACCACATTGCTAAGAAGAGCCAAGTCCCTAACAGTTGATCATCACATATCTTGCTGATATTGTGTGATAATTATTGTTGATAATGTTCTCTTGGTTCTGCTCACTTCACTAAGCATCAGCTTATGTAAGTCTTTCCAGGCTCTTCTGAAATCAGCCTGCTTAACATTTCTTGTAGAACTATAATATTCCATCTTAATGTTTTCTTAACTGATTTTTACATCAGGATATATTTAAGATAGAAAAACAAAATGATGAATGAATGCTTTTAGGAAAGCTTTGTATATACTAAATGAGTACTATGAATGTTTTTATTAATTATTACTTGTTATTAACAATTGTTATCATAATATGAACAACAATTTTCCTTGCTTTAAAACATAAGCAGTAAAACTTGCTATGTGAGAATAGACTTTAATTTAATTTGCTATGAATTTTTAATTCAGATATAACTAATTTTTTCTTAAGCCAGTAAACCACTGTTTAATGGAAATGCTAAAAGCTATTCAGAGAGAAGTCTACTGGAAACTGTTGTTGATGAATATTAATTATTGGGAAGGTTTCAGAAGTTCTTATGGTAAAGGCAGGATCCTCTTAATTTAGTTTCCCCAGAAACTTGGTTTCTGAACAGAAATGTTTCTGACCTAGTTGATTCTGAGATTGACTATGATACCCTATAAATAAAGGATTCTGCTGTATGATTGATGCTAAAGATATATTAAAAAACCAATGGGGTAGTAAACTTTATTAGATTACTTTCCATTTGAGAACTAGAAAATAGGTGATTGACTTTTAACTATTTGACTGGATTAATGAATATACAAAATTTCTTGGGGTAGTTGTAATAATATTAATAACCTTAAAGATTCTGCTTTTATGCCAGTGAAAACAATGAAAAAGATCTAGTAATAATAATGGTCCTAAATGATATATTTTTGAGAGATGGAGCCAAGATGGTGGAATAAAGGCAGAAACTCACCCAACCTCTCCCCTGCTCCAAATTCCTTTAAATAATAACTCTAAATGATATACTTTAAATTTTATCCTGGAAATTTTAATAGGGAATCATCAAACTTCTTTCAGGTTCATTGAGATACTCATAGATAGGGACATCTAGGTGATACAGTAGATAAAATATCAACCCCGGAGTTAAGAAGACCTGTGTTCAAATCTGGCCTTAGACACTTATTTTTCAACATTGACCCTTGCAAAACTTTCTGTTCCAAATTTTCCCTTCCTTCACTCCACCCGCTCCCCTAGATGGCAGGTAGTCCAATACATGTCAAATATGTTTAAAAATATATGTTAAATTCAATATATGTATATGTATGTATACATTTATCTTGCTGCACACACACACACACAAATCAGATCAAGAAAGAAAAAAAACCTGAGAAAGAAAACAAAATGCAAGCAAAATCAACAAAAAGAGTGAAAATGCTATGTTGTGGTTCAAACACAGTTCCCACAGGCCTCTCCCTGGGTGTATATGGCTCTCTTCATCACTGAACAATTGGAACTGGTTTGAATCATCTCATTGTTGAGGAGAGCTATGGGACTTATTTTTATAAATTTGATTCTTCCCTTAGTCTATAGATAGTATTATTCATATAATACAGAGGATTCAGGTAAGATGCAAGAACATGTGGTATGCGAAGACTGAAATTCTCAACAGGTAGCCTATTTTGATCTACTTCCTATAGCTCTTTTGTTTTTAAGGTTAACTCCACTGAGTCTAAACAGGCTTTCATCACATGAATTAACTATAAGAAGACCAATACTATTAAATTTTGTCAAGTTTTCCTAAATTATAATGTCTTATCACTAGCAGGTTTAAGCAGCATTAACTAGGAAAGCTCTATAAGTAACTTGAAACCTGAGGAGAGGATCTACTAGGAGGAATAACTCTCCAAAACTTCCCTAGAAACAAGGTACATGTCAAGTTCTGTGGACAATTAACATTTTTATTAAGGAAACCAGGATCTTGATTCAGGAGTCTGTGTTTCTGAGTTTGAATGAACACTGAAGACTTTGTAAAGAGTCTTTGTAAAGATCAAAGACAGGCCATTTTGTTAGAACTTCCAAGGAAAAATATTTCCCAGAAGTAAATGACATCATGAATGGACAGATAAACCTGAGTCAACAGATTAAGAAATCCATTGTTTGAATGGACATCAACCAAATGCTGCCTTATATGTTGGACTAAATCCTTACTATTTTTTCAGTACCTTCTGGAGAAGATTAAGTATGTAGAACTATCTAGTTGGGACAGTTAAGGTTGGTTGCCAATACTGAACTAGATCAAAAAAAATTTGAAAATCCTGTGTTACATAATGCTAATAATTCTTATTGTACTCTATTGTTTTGTTGTTATACTCTGTAATTTCCAATACTTGTATCTGCTTGTGAAATATTTGTCTGAAAACATATTAAAATATCAAAAAAGGAGATAAGATATATAAAGATATAGTCAGAGATGCATATGTTGTGCATAACTATGAGCAAAACAAAGAATATAATAAGAATTTCAGTATTGTTGGCATTTACTTGAGATAGGAAGTCATATCTCTAACTGAAGAATTTAATTTGGCATCTAATTTTAGCCCTGGAGCTAAATGGTCAGTTCCTGCTTTGTCTGCTTGCAAAATTCCAGCTTGAGATATCTGCTGAATCCCCCAGCATTTGCTGATCAGTTTATTATTCTTGGCTGATGCAGATTTTCCCCTTCTGCTACCAATTTCTTTTTTTTAAATTAAAGTTTTTTATTTGCATAACATATGTATGGGTAGTTCTTCAACACTGACCCTTACAAAGCTTTCCATTACAAATTTTTCTCCCTAGTCCCCTCCCCTCCCATAGATGGCAGGAAGTCTACTACATGTTAATTATGTTAAAATACTTGACAAGTCGAATAGATGTATACATATTTCCACACTTATCTTGCTGTGCAAGAACAATCGTTATCTACATGAACAAAAAAAAATAACTGAAGAAGGAAACACAATGCAAGCAAACATTGATAGAGAGCATGTTATGTTGTGGTCCACATTTCACATCTCTCTCCCTCTGAGTGTATATGGCTTTCTTCACTGAACAATAGGAACTGGTTTGAAACATTTCATTGTTGAAGAGAGTCATGTCCATCAGAATTGATCATCATGTAGTCTTGTTGTTAGCATGTATAATGATCTCCTGGTTCTGCTCATTTCACTCAGCATCATTTCATGCAAGTCTCTCCAGGCCTCTCTGAAATCATCCTGCTGGTCGTTTCTCACAGAACAATAATATTCCATAACATTCATATACCATAATTTGTTCAGCCATTCTCCAATTGATGGGCATCCATTCAGTTTCCAGTTTCTAGCCACTACAAAAAGGGCTGCCACAAATATTTTTGCACATGTGGGGCCCTTTCCCTCCTTTATGATCTCTTTGGGATATAAGCCCAATAGAAACACTGCTGGGTCAAAGGGTATGCACAGTTTGCTATCAATTTCTTGATGTATAAACCTCTACCATTCTCTTTAGTCTCTGTATTACAGTTGTATTCATCCTATCTTGTTCCATATAAAATTTTTGGAAGTGCTACTCATAGTCCTCAGATTTTTGTATACCATGGGACTGTGCTCTAAAAATAAAATAAATAAGATTAGCTTCTGCATGTTGACAAGTATTATTGTCGATAGTACTTTTCAGAGAATCCCTAAAACATTTTATATTCAAACATATGGAGCACATTCTCCTCCCATTTAACCTTACTCTCTGGAAAGCAATGGGGGATTAGATTCACACATTAGATTAGAAACTCAGTTTCTTTATAATCCTACTAAGTTCCAAGTCCATAGCTTCCTTTGGGTTCCACAGCTTCCTTTGGGTTTTTCTCCTAGCACCTAGCTTCTCAGAGTGTGGTCAACAGTGTTAAATGGCTAAGAAGGATGAGAACTCAGAAAAGACATCAGATTTGGTTATCAAGAGACTACTGGCAATTTTATAAAAAACTATCTCAATTGGGAATAATGAGGTTAAAAGGCTGTTGTTTGTCCTTGATTCTCGAGAAGGACCATGACATCAGGGAGATGATGTTGTGACATGCAAGTGAATTGGATTTAAGTGATAATGGGCTGTGCAAGGTTACCTATCTCACTTTTCCCTCCAGAGCCATCTGAGTCCAGTGGCCAGATACAGATCAGGAGACTGGAGATGGCTCTGGATGAAAGGGGAGACCTTAAGACAGATTGCAAATAATTGAGGGGTGAGGTGAAAGAAAGTATAGGAAAATACAGATAAAATTTTCTAGGAGTTTGATTAGAAAAGGAAGGAGAGTTATATAATGATAACTTTAGAAAATGATAAGATTTAATAAAAGTTTTAGGAAGGAACCCATACATAAGGAAAAGTTTAAGTATGAGATAATGAGAGAAAGAGAGAGAGGGAATGTGAAGAGATTTGAGAGTATAGAATATTCTCCTTTGCTCCCTTCCTCAGTGGAGCAATTCTAGAACCCAAATGGAATGGATGGATTGCAGGAACATTTAACCACCACCTTGGGTACCCTTTTCCAATCTCCTTCTCCAAGTTCTTTCAGAACTCACTCAAGTTGCTTAACTGCTCACATGGCTTAAATGAGATGAGAGTCCCCAACTTGATTCCTTCTCATGAGACACAGGACCACCAGGCTTTACACTTGCCCCATAATTTTATCCTAAGATCCTCTAGGGCTTACCATCTGCTGTGAAGATTCCTAGAACCATCATAGGAACAATAGCATAATTTAAGAGCTCTCAAACATCTGCTGCACCCATGGGGTTTTTGGTTTTTCCATCTACTCTGTAGCTGAGCTTATTCATTGTCTCCTCCAATTGGAGTGTGAAATGAAAAAAAGCAGAAATGCTCCAGTTGTCTAGCTTTTCTAACTTTTCCTATTTGTATTCTGAACACTTAGTATAGTGCCCTCAACATAGTAACATTTATGTTTTTTTTCTATTCAGTCATGTATTAAAGCATTGGCTCTCAAACTTTTTCGACTCAAGACCCCTTTATACTATTTTTTCTTTCTTTTTTAAATTTAAAACTTAAATACAAAATACATTATCATGTGCACAATAGAACATGAGAGAATTCAAAATATAAAGCAAAAATTTCCATTTCAAGAAAGCCTATATAATAAATGCTACACATTGTGTTCAGAACTGTTCATCTTTGCTTCCTTGCAGATTTCCTTTTGTTCTCTTCTGTATACTTTGTATTTTATTCTTTTTTCTCCTTTCTTCCCCCACCCTCCAAGAAGGCTACAATTAAGTGTGTGTATACCCACACACAGATAAATATATATATATATATACACATACATACACACCAACATATGTATGTATGTATATATATGCGCATGCACACATACACATACATATACATTAATATCTATAATCATTCTACATTTGTATGGATCTATGTAAGACATCACTATGTTTTTTTTGCCCTGTTTCTCTGAAGGTGGATAATGTCTTCCTTCATAAGTCCAAGTCTTTCCATATTTTTCTAAGACCACCGACTCATTATTTTCTGTACCACAGCAAAATTACAATCTTATACTATTTTAAGTCTAAAATAATATTGATAATTATGGCTAACATATAGTTTAGTTTCTCTATTTTTCTCTTTTCTTGTCTATTTTAACTTTAACTGTACTAGCTCTGCTTTTTTTTTAACCTAACAAATTCTACTTATGATTTTTATTTTGCGGATCTTTTATTTCCTATCCCTCCTGACTTATCTGCTTTACCTTTTACCTGTTACCTTGCACTCCTATTACTTAACCTACTCCCTTTCCAAGGATCTCTCCCTTATCTTCCCCCATCCCTTTCCCTTTGCCTTCTTGTTTCTATCTGAATTTAGATGATTTCTATAATTTTCCAAAAATATGTGTTGTTCCTTCTTTATCCCATTCCCATTACTCTATATGCTCTTCTATTATTCCCCTCATCCTACTCTCTGACCCTCTTATTTCTTTATAAATTTAGAAGACTTTTATTTTCTTCTAAATATATATGTTGTTCTCTCTTTAACCCAGATCAAATGTGAGGAGGGTTCCTTCTAAAAATCCCTCCCTTATCTCTCCCCCTACCTTGTCCCCTTGCATTCTATCTTTCTGAACTTAGAAGGCTTGTATACCCTTATATATATATTTGTATATATATATGAATTACTCCTTCTTTAACTCATTCCCATTGAGAGTAGAGTTTCAGAACTGTCAGCTCTTCCCCACACCCCATCTAATTCTTCTGTGTCAATTCTTCCTCTCACACCTTATTTGTATAAGATAACTACTCTTTTAACCTTTTCCTACAGGGGTTTTGCTTTTTAGAATTGGATCATACTCAGTTCTGTCTCAGTCTTTCTTTCAAACTACCCAATAACTAATGACAATCTTAGACATACTGTTTACATTTCCACATATAAAAAAATGAAAAGTTTGTCCTTATTGAATCCCTTATGACTAGTCTTTGATGCTTACTTCATATTTCTCTTGGTTCTGGTATGTAAAATTTTCTATTAAGTTTGGGTGTTTTTGAAACAAAATCCTAAAAGTCTGGTAATTCATTGAATATCCATCTTTTAAAATTCAGGATTATACTTAACTTTGCTGGATATGATATTTTTTGTCATTAGTTCTTTTGCTCTTCCAAGAGTTCCAAGACCTGCAGTCTTTTAATATAGCCATGGCTAGGTGTTGCATAATTTTAATTTTAGTTTCACTATATTTAAATTGTTTTTTTTTTCTTGTTGCTATTAATATTTTCTGCTTGAGTTGAGGGTTTCAGAATTAGGCTATTATATTCCTATAGGTTTTCCTCATAGGATATCTTTCAGGTCATCAATGGATTTTTTTTTTTCTATTTCTACTTCCCCCTATGGGGGGAAGACACTTCAGGACAGTTTTCTTTAATTACTTTTTTTTTTTTTTTGATGATGGAATTGGGGTTAAGTGACTTGTCCAGGATCACACAGCTAATAAATGTTAAATGTCTAAGTCTGGATTTGAATTCAGGTCCTCTTGACTTCAGGGCTTTTGTTCTGTCCATTACATCATTTCAGCTGCCCCAATTACATCTTGCATTCTTATATCAAGTTTCTTTTTTTGGTCATAGCTTTCAGATAGTCCAATTATACTTGTGTTCTCTTCTTGATCTATTCCCCAGATCAATTGTTTTCTACTACCAGAGGTTCCCTCAGTCTTCCTCCACTGAGATGCCCAATTCCTCATGCCATCCAGCCTACGGTAAGTGCTGAGGCTTACCTCACAACCCAGCTAATCTCATGGCTCCCTGACTGCTGGTTTTATCAAGCTAGTCTAGAGGTATTTACACTTCATACTGTCCAAACCTCTGTCCTGGGTTCTTTCCTCAGATCTTTTTCAGGTGTCCCAGGAGGAACACTGTTCTGCCCCAAGTCTTGTTTATTTCTCTTGCTCTACATTCACCTTGAGGCACTATTTTGTCTTGTTTGTGGGAGAAATCTGGAGAGCTTGGAATTTTCTGATTTACTCCCCCTATTTCCCAGAATCCTCTCTACACCCCTTTGGGTCTTAAAAAAGAGCTTTTGTTTATGTGGCAGGGCTTACCATATTAGAAAATAAAACATTAGCATTTTTATAAAAATAATTTCATCCTCACAGATTTCCTGAAGGGTTCTATGGGTCCCTGAACCATATTCTGAAAATCACTGATTTAAAGTAACAACTATTAAGTATTTTAGACTCTTCAAAAACTGATTCTTAGTATTCTCTGCCTCTTTTCTACAACTTTTGTCATTTTCATTGAAATAGAAGTCATACATCCAGAATGGAGGACCATTTTTCTTTGTGAAGGTGGGGTCTAAAGCAAAAGTTAATATTGATCCTGTATTTTTTTTTAATTGAGCAAATGTGACTTTCCAGGATACCTCTGAGAACAATATCTGGATGGAATGTGGAGAAGGGAAAAGTCTTTTCTCTGCTTCCTTACCTTTGACCAGAGACAAACCCACCATCTTTGAAAGGAAGGTATTAGACTTTCTATCTTCCCATCAGTGTCCTGTACTGAATCCAAAGAGCAGCTAGTGACTGCATCCTCAGGAAGCAAGGATAGCCAGGATTCATGGCTCCACGGGGAGTCTAGCAATGTCAAGGCTAATGGCTAAGTGTAACTTAGGTCTAACTGTAATTATATAATTATGGAACCATACTCACAGAGTGCTGAATGACTTAGAAAAGGAAAATCATAAATCCTCCCTTCCTGTGTAGAAAGCTGAGTCTCTCCATTACACATGGGGCTCTCTCCCACAGGGAAAAAAGACCTAATGTTTAATATCCAAGAACAGTACAATACCTCAGTATAACTTCTTGAGCATCCCATGAATAGGAGAAAAGAATTTCTAACTATGAGTTACCACTTTGTCACGTGCTCTCTTAACTTGAACCCTGGGTCTCCCTATATACTTCTGGAAAAGTATGTCACAGATCCTTTGGTCTGTGACAATTGTCCTCTGGCTATTTGTTGTTGTTGTCATATCTGATTCTTCGTGACATCAATTGCAGATTTCTTGACAAAGATACTGGAGTTCACCATTTCCTTCTCCAACTCATTTTTACAAATGAGGAAACTGAGGCAAACAGGATTAAGTGATTTGCCCAGGGTTACATAGTCATATATGAATTTACAGACACCACTCTTCCTGACTCTAGGCTCAACCACCTAATTGCCTGACTGACTACATTAATTCTCAACTAACGGTACTAAAGGGGAAAAAACACCAGTGGAAACATAGCCAATGACATTAAAAAATTGCCTTTGTCAACCAGACTGGAACTAGCTTCTAACTTGTGGGTGCTCGAAACAGCACAAAGTAGGCTAAAGTTGAGGGAGTCTAGACACAAACAGAAGTCTAATTAATTAAGAGTGAGAAAAATGGCATTTGCAAATGGAAGCCTCACTTTCTAAGAAGGAGGGCTAAAGCTTATATACATAAAAGGAATTGACCCACAATATAATCGTTCTTAGATTTTGAGAGAGTCTTCATGGTCAGCATTTCTTGGGACAACACAAGTGTTCTTTGGTCCTGTGGGAACAGTCATTGTATTTTGGGGGTCATGGCCACCTTATGGAGCACAGAACCAGGATTCTGTGATGGGTACAGAGTGCAGTACCTGTCAGGGACAAGGAACATTATGGACATGTGATGGATGGTCATGGGAAATAAAGCTAAATGCTTCAGTAAACTCCTGGTGCTGCTCCAAGCAATACATTTTGCCCGTAGGTGATATCATCCTTAGCATTAAGGTTTATTGTTATCCAAACCCAGGCACAGTCTGCTTGCTGGGCCTTTTCCCAGAGGGGAAACAAGGTATCTCCAAAATATTTTCACATTTCCTTCTTTTGACCAAAGAGAAAGGGTCTGAAAGGTTCTTTCAGAATCCTGTCTTTATCTTAAGAGGCAGGTATATATCACAAGACATTGCTCAGGAAGTTAGTTCGTTGAAGGAAGACCTGTCAGGGAAGTGTATCCTAAGTAATTTATTGAAAAGAGAGGGACCAAGAAATGTCTGAGTAAGAACATGTCAGTGAACACTTGAATCAAGCTCTTGATGTTTGGGTATATAACAAAAGGGGAGAAAGAGGAAAAAACTAAAATAGTAGACTCAGCCCTCATCTGGAATCTTGGGACAGCTGTCTCATTTGGATGTTGGATGCTTCTGGTCCATCCACTTAGAATCAGGGATTTACTTCAGTTTCTCTAGGTTTAAACAATGCAATAAAGTTTTTCTCACAATTCCCATAATGGCATGATTATATTAAGTCAGGTACATATCAAATTACTTAGAGGGCTAGCAATGGACTAATTCTGAGAAGGGAGATTTACTTGTCACCAAAGTAATGAAGAAAATTTAAACATTTATGTTAAGTTCCATCTAACAGAGGTATGAACTAACTGAACATTCAGCCTTCAGGGGCAGAGCCAAAACAAAGCAGGCAGGAATAGTTGCTTAGGGGGACAAACTATCCAGAAAGGATAGTTCCATATGTTTCATGTAATAATCTGACCCCTAGATATCTTTTCTTGAACAATATGCTTTATTCTCAGGAGAACTCTAAAAGAAGTTCAGCTTTCTCATTCAAAATCTGGAGATTAGGATCTAATCTAATACTATCATTTAAATGTGTTTCTCCAATTTTGAAACTTCAGAGAATTTCAGTTTACTTATATCATTTGCTGTCTCCATCCTTACCTAAATCCTGTACCTGATATAATATTTGATATAATTCACTTGTAAATCTGTCTGGTTCTAGTGCTTTTCCATAGGAAGTTCATTCATGGCCTGTTCTGACTTTTAAAATTATCAGATAGATACTTTTTAAAAATGGGAAAAATGTTTACTTTCTGTATCATTATCAATACAATTTATGTGTAAAATTCAGTTAATCTTTAATTAATAAAACCTTAGAACTTATTGCCAATATACACTTAAAGTCTGAATTTCCATGACTGATAAATTTGGAGACGAATTTTATACATCTATATATATTCCTTAGAGAAAAGAGTCTGATCTTACTTTTTTTCAAAATGTACTATTTCATTTAATTAGAAATTTTTTACATTATATCTTTGTCTTATTACCTTGCCAAATCATTTCTCCATTAGAGAATAATCTCCTTATATTATAATTTGACAAATATATTAAAATTTGTCAATGTTCTTACATGTCTCCTATTATAATTACTCAGAGATATTCCAGTATCAATCTATTATTTAATAGGCAAGCTAACCATGAAGACTATCTCAGGAGCTAAGAATTTTTATATAAAAGGAAAAAGAGGGATATAACTATATTATAACAGAGGGGAAAGTCTCTTAGATCTTTTTGGGGAAAAAAATTCCCTTAGGTCTGTTTGATTCTAGGCATGAGTCACAATTGATTGGCAATCATGTAGTCATATGACTACATCAAATACTTGATGTTTGACTCATCATTATTATGTTGAAGCTACATCTTTAAATCACCCTACACATTTTTGTAATAATCCCCAACAATTTTCAAATAAAAATCTGCTATTATAACAAATATAATAATAATAATTAGTTACTTGCTATTATAATATTAATTAATAAGCACTATATTAATGCATAAGCCTAGTCTAGAAGGATGCAAAAAAGAGAGTAGGACCCTATCCCTTATGCATCAATTTTGGGTCTGACTGGCTAGGATGTGGGGGAATCTCCTGGAAAGAAGTAGGTAGGAAACAAGCCCTCTCTCTTTGCTTAAAGGAGTGGAAAAACAAAAAAACAAACAAACAAAAAAAAAAAAACCCAGAGAGGTGAAATACTTTAGGGGCTAAGACAGCACTGAGCTCATTCCCTCAGACCCATCATTCTCTCTTTCTTTCAAATAAAATTAATAATCCATTTTTACATCTTACTGCATACTGCTTTAATCTTTCTTATTAATCCTTTTGGAGTCAAAGAACCTGGATTCAAATCCTGGCTCCGGTTTTTATTAGCTTTCTTGGGAAAGTCTCCCTAGTTTATTTGTCTGCAAAATGAGGGTGTTGGATTGGATGACCCTGATAGAACCCCAAATCTTTTCTCCCTAAAACAGTTTCAGGTCCCACTGGAAGAAAAGTTATAGGAAACAATCTCCCTGCCCTCATCCCTGCTCTGGGCAAGTCTAAAGTTCAGTATGCTGAGCAGTTAACCTCAAGGTCCCCCACCTTAAGTCTGGGTTGAATGACCTAGGGGAATGTTTGATTGAGTCAGCTAGTCC
The DNA here is from genome assembly GCA_023553655.1 of Myrmecobius fasciatus. Classification (NCBI taxonomy): domain Eukaryota; kingdom Metazoa; phylum Chordata; class Mammalia; order Dasyuromorphia; family Myrmecobiidae; genus Myrmecobius; species Myrmecobius fasciatus. Next base: position 28,833 of record JAJPUD010007968.1, read on the forward strand.
TAGTGTCAGGAATAAATGGATGTGTCACTGGTCAAAGCAGAGAGGCTAATCCCCTTTCCCATTGCCTCCTCCCTTCCAGTACTCCTGATCCCTGGCACTCTGCTCCCTACATGGAGGTTTTTTCTTGGAGTCAAATTAAATCAACTAATATTTGGGAGCTAGTATGTGCTGGGCCCTGTGCTAGGAGCTGAGGGAGAAAAGCAAAGCAAAGAATTCTCCCTGCTTTCCAGAAGCTCATAGTCGAATGGGAGAGACAATATGCAAATAGTTATGTACAAGCAAGATGGATATAACTGCATGACATTAAAGGAAATCAGAAAGTCTTCCTGTAGGATTTGAGATTGAGACTGTGATTATTTACCTATTTCTTGTTTTGTACATTTCTTTGTTAAATAAACAATACTTTTTATATTTTATCTCTAATATCTGTCCCCTTTTCTCTCATCCTGGCAGAAACTTTCTTGAAGGCTTCACTATTTCTAATCTGAATTAGATTAGAGAAAGAGATTGAAGAGAGAGAGCATTTTAGGAATGGGCCAGTGAAACTGAATCAGTGAAAATGTCCACACAGGATGGAGTGACTTGTTCAAAGAATAGCAAGACCAGTGTCATGGGGTCAGAGAATGTAGTAGGGTGTAAAGCACAAGAAAGCTGGAAAAGTAGGAAGTGACTCAGTTTTTGAAGGGCTGTGAATGCTAATAAGAGGAATTTACATTTGATCCAGAAGGTAATAGGGAGCCATGAAAGTTCATTGAATGGAGGGGAAGGCAGCATGGTCAGAGATCTTTGCTTTGGGAAGAATACTTTAACAGGTGTGTGAAAGATGGATTGGGAGGAGGAGAGAGTTGAGGTAAGAAGGCCAACCTACAGACTATTACTGAAGTGACAATGGCCTGCCCCAGAATGGTGGCAATGTGAGAGAGTAATATAGGAAAGATATTACAACTGACAGGACTTGGTATCTGATTGAACATGGAAGAGAAGAAAGAGAGAGTGAAAAGTTGACCCCCTCTCTCATAATTGTAGGTGAGTGGGAGAATAGCAGTTCCACCAAGAGAAGTTAGAAGGGAAAAAAAGAAAATATAATGGGAAAGGAAAAAAGGAGGATCTGAGGAAACTGTAAGGAGTTCCATTTCAGATGCATTGAATTTAAGATGTATGTGATGAATATGGAAATATGTTTTGGAGAATTGCTCATGTTTAACCTATATCATATTGCTTGCTGTCTTGGAGGGGGGGAGGGAGAAAAATTTGGAACACCCTAAAGATTTTGCAAAGATGAATGTTGAAAATTACCTTCGCATGTATTTGGAAAAATAAAATATTATTTCTTAAAAAAAAAGATGTATGTGAGACATCAAGTTGAAGATATTCAATGGGGACTTGAAGATATGAAACTTGTTTATCCCCTCCATTCTCCTCATCCCATCTGCTGGCCTCCAAGGCTGTCTCCACTAATTCAATTTAAAAAATACTGAAACTATTGATTTAAAAAAAAAAAAAGGAAACCTTAACTGGCTTCAATAAAGCAAGGGATTTTGAGAAGCACAAGTGAAAAAAAGATAGTATTCATTCCAGCTAGGAGGCACTGCATATGCAAAAGCATGGAGGTGGGAAATTGAATGTCAGGTTAGGAGTTATCCAATTAGGTTGGAAGAGTGAAGGGAAGTGATAGGAAATAAGTTCCTAGTAGTTTGGACCCATATTGTAAAGAGCTTTAAAGGCCAAACAGAGGAATTTGTATTTTATCTGACTCATAAGAAAATAGCATTTAATCATAGTGAGCCCTGAAGACTCTTAAATACAGGAATGATATGGTCACACTTAAGCCTTAAAAGATTATTTTGATATCTGGGTAGAAGATCAGATTGGAGAACAGTGAGAGTAGAAGCAAGGAGAATAATCAGAATGTTATAGCAATAATTCAGATTAGAAATAGTGAAACCTTGGACAAAGTTTCTGCCAGAATGAGAGAAAAGGGGACAGATATTAGAGATAAAATACAAAAAGTATTGTTTACTTACCAAAGAAATGTACAAAACAAGAAAAAGATAAATAACAGGAAAGTAACTTAATAAGCCACCATTCACATACCACTTCCAACACCTCTTCCTTACCTCCAGGTAGAGTTCAAGTCCTTCTTTAGGAACTGAGTAAAGAAAGACAGAAGGGCTGGCAAGCAAAGTGCTCTTTCCTCTTCTTAGAGACTTCTAGTGCACTTGGTATTTTTTTTTTAATTAAAGCTTTTTATTTACAGAACATATGAGTGATTTTTCTACATTGACTTTTGCAAAAAAAATTTTTTTTTGGTTCCAAATTTTTCCCCTCCTTCCCCCCACCCCTAGATGACAGGTAGTCTAATACATGTTAAATATGTTAAATTATATGACAAATCCAATATATGTATACATATCTATACAGTTATCTTACTGCACAAGAAAAATCAGATCTAGAAAGAGAGAAGGAAAAAAAAAACAACAACCTAAGAAGGAAAACAAAATGTAAGCAAATATTCACAGAAAGCATTAAAATGCTGTGTTCTGGTTCACACTCAGTTCCCTCAGGCCTCTCTCTGGATGTATATGACTATCTTCATCGTTGAACAACAGGAACTGGTTTGAATCACATCATTGCTGAAGAGAACCATGTCCATCAGAATTGATCACGTATAGTCTTGTTGCCGCAATCATCCTGCTGGTTGTTTCTTATAGAATAATAATATTCCATGACATATGAATGGCATGGAATATTATGTTCTGTAAGAAATGACCAGCAGGATGATTTCAGAGAGGCCTGGAGAGACTTGCATGAACTGATGCTGAGTGAAATGAGCAGAACCAGAAGATCATTGTACACGGCAACAAGACTATATGATGATCAATTCTGATGGACGTGGCTCTCTTCAACAATGAAATGTTTCAAAGCACTTCCAATTGTTCACTGAAGAAAGCCATATATACCCAGAGAGAGGGATGTGAAATGTGGACTACAATATAACATTTTCATGCTCTCGATTGATGTTTGCTTGCATTGGGTTTCCTTTATCTGATTTTTCTTTCTTGTAGATACGATTTTTCTTGCACAACAATGATAAGTGTGGAAATATGTATACATATATTCGATTTGTCAAGTATTTTAACATAACATAACATGTAGTGGATATCCTGCCATCTAGGGGAGAGGTGGGGAGTGGGGGGGGAATTTGTAACAGAAAACTTTGTAAGGGTTAATGTTTAGGAATTACCCATACATATGTTTTGCAAATAAAAAAAAAGAATATCGGATCAAACAACAACAACAAAAAAAACAAACATTCATATACCATAATTTGTTCAGCCATTCTCCAATTGATGGGCATCCATTCAGCTTCCAGTTTCTAGCCACTACAAAAAGGGCTACCACAAACATTCTTGCACATGTGGGGCCCTTTCTCTCCTTTAAGATCTCTTTGGGATATAAGTCCAATAGAAACACTGGTGGGCAAAGGGTATTAGTGCACTTGGTATTAAAATAGAATGAAAAAACAAAAAAAAACAAACAAAAAATAGAATGAGAATCTAATCATATGGGGATTTTCTACTTAGTCATCATTTATCTCTCTAACTGGAGAGCAAAAAACATGTTAAGTTTTGTTTCCTCCCTGAATTTATGAATGCGATTCCCCCCAATATGATTAGATTCTCATTTTAATTTAACACCAAGTACCCTGGAAACCTGCTTCCTGACCTGTCCCCAGCTGAAGCTCTGTCCTTCTTCACCAATGATAATACAGATTAGGTTGTAGAGTTTAGCCCAATATATTTGGTCAAGGCTTCCATCTCCCCAACTTCTACTGAAATGCATTTCCCAAGAATAGTCCTTGAGTCATGAAGTAAACTCTGGGTCCCACTTTTTTTTTCCAGAGATGAAAAGGCATATGTAAGAAGAAAAGAATAGGGCTGATGGATGGTTCACCTATGTATCCTTCCACTGGACTCTTGAGCAACAAGTCTACAAGCATTTATTAAGCACCCACCATGTACTGAAAAACGAAACAAAAACAAAAAGCAAACCCTGGACTCAAGGAGTTCATAGTCTGAGAAGGAAGAAAAGATGCAAGGAACTATGTAGCAATAAGATATAAATAGAATAAGTTGGAGATAATCAACAGAGGAAAGGTACTAATGGCATCATAGGGATAGGCAAAAAACTGCCTGTAAAACATGGAAACATATATGCATATCCATTATATATTTATATGATTTCCTCTCAATTAAATGTTAAAACAATCTTTAACATTTGTTTTATCTTAAGTTTTGAGTTCCAAATTCTATTCCTCCTTCCTTCCTCTATCCCTCCCTGAGATGGTAAGGGATGAGATACCGAATATAAATGCGCAATATGTAAAACATTTCCATATTAGTCATTTTATACAAGAAAGCACAAATAAAAGGAAAAGAATGAAAGAAAGTGAAAAAATAGCACGCTTTAAACTGCATTCAAACTAAATCAGTTCTTTCTCTAGAGGTGGATAGTATGCTTCATCACTAGCTTTTTGGGAATATCTTAGATCTTTCTATTGCTGACAATACCAAAATCATTCACAGTTCTTCGTCATGCAAGATTGCTGGTACAATGTTACTTCACTACGCATCAATTCATGTAGGTCTTTCTAAGTTTTTGTCATTTCCTATAACACATTAATATTCCATCACAATCTATACCGCAGTTTGTTTAGCCATTCCCGGATTGATGGACATCCTCTCTATTTCCAGTTCTTTGCCACCACAAAAAAAGCTGCTATAAATATTTTTGTTCAAATAGGTCTTCCCCATCACCATTACCACCTTTTTTTTTATGTCTTTAAAATATAGACAAGCAATAGAATTTTAATCAAGGGGTATACACAATTTTATAGCTCTTTGGGCATAAGAACATGGAATTCTAATGGAGAAAGAGCATCAGGGACTCATAAAGGAGGAGAAAGGATTTCTGTTCACTTTAAATGCCTTGGGATCCTCTACCCGCTTGATGGGTACAGCCAGCCGTAAAAGGTCATTAATAGGGCTGTTATCAGGAATAAGGTTTATCTGTGGTAGTGAGGGAGGAGCCAGGACCTGGGGCATTCAACTGATCGAGAGGATTACATTTCTCTGGGAATGAACTCTGATACCAGGAACTTGGTTCAACAGGAAGGAGGGAAGAGAAGGAGTGGGTTAGCACGGAAACCCTCCGCTCCACACTGAAATCTCGGGAGCTCAGCCAGAGCGCCCCTTGAACTTTACCTTTACCCAGCCCTTGAGGCAGCCAGACCACAGCGGGAGGCAAATCTGGATCATGGAGCTAAGCGATTCCCAGATAAAACCTGATCCCAGGTAAGGGAGAGCAGCTCTGGAACCTTAAGTCCCTGAAAATTTGTTGGCTAAATTCTAAGCCTTCCCAAAGAAACCTGCTTGTACCTAGGTAGCCCCTATTCCTAATTGCCACAGAGGGAACCTCTGCATTGAACCTATCCCTGGCACAGAAAGGGACTGAGTTAGCGGTCCAGCCCACGGAGAAGGATTGACGGACCTTTCTTGGTCTCTGCAGCTATGGCCAAGACTACTAGTGAGCCGGACTTCTCTTGGAGAGGGGTTCTGCTTGACACTTTGCCTCTTCCCCGTGCCTCTGGTTCATTTGGTCACCCCAGCCCAGAGGAGGGGAAGATGGGTCACTGACAGGTAGGAAAGCCAGGTTTCCTGGAAATCAAAATGAATCCCAGAAAGCAATTGCAGAATAGCTCGTGCTAGAAAGGTCGCTCATTCCAGCCCTCGAGTTTTATCCATGAGGATGCTGGGGTCTGGGGTCATTCAAACTGTAGGCACCAGAGGCAAAATCTGAGCCCACTTCCTCTCATTCCAAAATCAGAGTGATTTTGATTATATCATGATGACATTTGGTGATGGATAGAATATTGGGCTTAGAGTCAGCAATGCCTGAGTTCAAATCCAGCTCCAGACACTTACTAGCTGCGTAGTTTGGGCAAGTCACTTAAAACCTCTGTCTACCTCAGTTTTCTTAAATGTAAAATGTTAAAATTAAAAAAAAAATAGCACAGACTTGGAAGGACTGTTCTTAGGGTCAAATGGGATGAGATAGGCAAAAATGTTTTAGCACCGTGCCTGAAACATAGTAGGCACTTATAAAAGCTTATTTTTTTCCATTTCCCCCCCTCCCTTCCATGCCAAGTTTTTCATGGAGAGTATGATAGATTTTTCAGAATCAAACTACTTAGTCCTCTCTGTGTCAAGGATCTCTCCAACAAAATTCCTTGTTGAAGCAGAGAAACTGAGTGAAAAAATGAGATCAACCTGGGATTTTTATTGTGCAGCATGATAATTGTGGAAATATGTATAGAAGAATTGCACATGTTAACATATAACATATAGATTACTTGCTGTCTGAGGGAAGGAATGGGGAGGAGGGAGGGAGAAAACATTTGGAACTCAAGGTTTTGTAAGGGTGAATGTTGAAAACTTTCATATATTTTGAAAATAAAAAGCTAAAATAAATAAATAAAATCAGTCACTTGTTTGAAAAAAATATATATATATATATATGTTTTTTTGCAGAGGCTACTGAGGTTAAGTAACTTGCCCAGGGTCACACAGCTAGGGAATGTTAAGTGTCTGAGACCACATTTGAACTCAGTTCCTCCTGATTTCAGGGCTGGTGCTCTATCCACTGAGCCACCTAGCTGCTAAAAGACCCTTTTTTCAGAGACAATGTTTCTTTATCTGTAAAACATCAGGACTGATTCTAGAGGATTGCTAAAGTCTCTTCTAGGTCTGAATCTTACAAATGATTACAGAAGCAAGTCCATAATGGTTAGAGAAGACAATGGCTAGAGAGAACATTGAGTAATACAGGGAGAGAGCCCCATCTGCATCAAATCCTTCTGTTTCCACCATGATTTTGAACATTGAAGTTACTGAGATGTGTTTCTCCCCCAGGTTTCCACCCAATCTTTTCGAGGTGCTGACAATCAACTACAGCGTTCCAGTAGAATGCCTTTCTCATCCTCCCACAGCAGCCCAGCTCCTGACTAGTGAGTCAAAAGTCCCTGAGACAATCTGAAGTAGGAGGGGAAGCACTAAGTAAAGGTCCTGAATGGGTTCCTAAATTGACACTATATATCCTTGGAAGGTGTTAAAATGTCCCTCATTTACTTTCTGGAGAGTTAAAAAACAAAACAAAAACAAAACAAAAACAAAAAACCCCAAAAAAACAGGAAAATCCAGCCTTGTAAACTCTAGGAATCTCTAGGAAATACAAATGGGATACTGATTGCAAGTTTTTCTATGGCTAATAGAGCTCATTTTGAGATTTATTTTGCTTGCCTTTGTTGCTCTATGTTTCCTTCAGTCTATAAGTCTTTATTACAATCTACTCCTAAGCTTCATCACCCTGAATGCCCCCTCAGTGAAGTCCACTGGTTTCCTATCACCTCCAAAATAAAATATATAAAATCCTCTCCTTGACTTTCAAAGTCTGTCCCACTCTTACTTTTCCAATCTTCTTTTCCTTACACCTTGCTAGCCTCCCCACTCTATCCCATCTTACTATCCAGTGATACTGCTCTCTTGGCTGTTCCCATAACAGGTATCCCTCAACTCCAGTAAATTTCATTAGCTGTCACCATACCTGAAACACTCTTCCTCTTCATCTCTACTGCCTGGATTTTCCTGGCTTCCTTCAAGTCTCAGCTAAAATTCTATTTTCTACAAGAATTCTTTCCTAATTCCCCCTTAATTCTTTTTTCCCTAGTAAATTTATTTATTTTTAATACACATTGGTTTATGAGACATGTTGGGAGAGAAAAATCAGACCAAAAAAGGGAAAAATCATGGGAGAGATAAAAAAAAAACACAGAAAAAAAGTGAACATAGAATGTGTTGATTTACATTCAGTCTTCTTAGTTCTTTTTCTGGATGCAGTCTATTGGGATCCAATGTCTATTGGGATTGCTTTGGATCACTGAACCACTAAGAACCAAGCCTTTTACAGTTGATCATCACACATTCTTGCTATTATTGTGTACAATGTATTCCTGGTTCTGCATGTTTTGCTCAGCATTAGTTAATGTAAATCTCTCCAGGTCTTTCTACATTCAGCTTGTTCATCATTTTTTTAAATAGAACAATAGTATTCCATTACCTTCATATACCATAATGTATTCAGCCATTTCCCTAATTGATGGACATCCACTCCTTGTTCAATTCTTTGTTACTACAAAAAGGGCTGCTACAAACATTTTGTACAAGTGGGTCCTTTTCCCTCCTATATGATTTCCTTGGGATATAGACCCAGTAATGGCACTGGTGGGTCAAAGGGTGGGCACAGTTTTGTTATGCCCTTTGGGCACAGTTCTAGATTGCTCTTCAGAATTGTTGTACTATTGCACAACTCCACCAACAATGCACTAGTGTGCCAGTTTTCCTACATCCCCTCCAATATTTATCATTATCTTTTTCTGTCATCTTAGTCAATTTGAGAGGTGTGAGATGGTACTTCAGAGTTGTTTTAATTTGCATTTCTCTAATAGTGATTTAGAGAATTTTTTTATATAACTATAAATCGCTTTAATTTCATCATCTGAAAATTGTTCATATCCTTTGACCATTTATCAATTGGAGAATAACTTGTATTCTTATAAATTTGACACAGTTCTTTCTATATTTTAGAAATGAGACCTTTATCAGAAACACTGGGTGTAAAGACTTTTTCCCAGTTTTGTATTTCCCTTTTAATCTTGTTTCTGTTGGTTTTGTTTGTGCAAAACCTTTTTAATTTAATATAATCAAAATTATCTTTTTAGCTTTCATTATATTCTCTAGTTCTTCTTTGGTTATAAAATCCTCCCTTCTCCAAAGATCTGATAGGCAAATTATCCCTTGCTCTCCTAATTTGTTTATTGGATCATCCTTTATGCCCAAATCATGTACCCATTTTGACCTTAGTTTGGTATGGGGTATGAATGTAGGTCTATGCTGAGTTTCTGACATTATTTTCCAGTTTTCCCAGAAATTTTTGTCAAATAAAGAGTTCTTTTTCCAGAAGCTGGAGTTTGGGAGTTTATCAAATACTAAATTACTATAGGCCTTTAAAAAAAGTATTTATTTTTAATACACATTGCTTTTTGAATCATGTTGGGAGAGAAAAATCAGAGCAGAGAAAAACCATGAGAGAGAGAAAAATCAGATAAAAGAAGTGGACATAGTATCTGTTGATTTACATTCATTCTCCTTAGTTCTTTTTTCTGGCTACAGATGGCATTTTCTGTCCAAAGTCTATTGGGATTGCTTTGGATCACTGAATCACTGAGAAGAACCAAGTCTTTCATAGTTGATCATCACACATTCTTGCTGTTATTGTGTACAATGTATTCCTGGTTCTGCCTGTTTCACTCAGCATCAATTCATGTAAATCTTTCCAGTTCTTTTTAAAATCAGTTTGTTCATCAGTTTTTATAGAACAATAATATTCCATTACTTTCATAGACCACAGCTTGTTCAGCCATTCCTCAATTGATGGGCATCTATTCACTTTCCAATTCTGTTACCACCAAAAGAGCTACTACAAACATTTTTTGCACATGTGGGTCCTTTTCTCTCCTTTATGATTTCCTTAGGATACAGACCCAGTAATGGCACTTTTGGGTTAAAAGGTATGGACAGGATCCCCCCTTAATTTTAATGCCTTTTTTCTGCTGATTATCTCAATTTATCTGGTCTGTATCTAGTTTGTTTGCACACAGGCATATATGTGTTTTCTCCCCTATTAGATTGTAGGCTTCTTGAGAGCAAGTATTGTTTATTGCCTTTCTTTGTATCCCCAATGCTTAGCACAATGCCTGGCATTGGAAGAGGGTACTTAATAAATAGTTATTGATTGTAACAAAAAAAATCAACAACCACCACAAAAATTTTTTTCCACATAGGTTCTACAAACCTAAAAAAGACTTGAATGAAATTTTACTTTATTGTTTTTTGGGGGGGTTAAATGATTTGCCAAGGATCACACAGCTATTAAATGTCTGAGTTTGAGTCCAGGACCAGCACAATTTCTTCAGTGCCTAGTAGAAGGTCTTTGGATCTGAGTCTAGCAATAGGCTCTCTTCTTGTCATCAGAAGATCCGTTCAGCTAAATTTGTAGAGGCTCATTACCAGAGGTTCATTAATTAACAGATGGTGATTTTTTTCCCTTTACATGAACTCATGAAGAATATTTACTAAGGTATAGATTCTATGCTGTAGAGAGTTTTAGATATGAATCAATAAAGTGAGTTGATAAAAATCAGATGATCTGATTTTTATAATATTGAAAGTATTTTTCTCAATAACCTATTATTTATAGTATTCAATTCAACAGACATTTATTAAGCACTTCTACAGATACATCTTTATGTACTGTGACCACAGAAAATTGACCTAGATTAAAAAAGATCTGGTCATTTCCCTCAAAAGAGTAAAAATAAAAACAAGAATAAGAAAGATCTGGGTTCAAGCCTTGACTGGAACATACTAGCTATATGATTTTGAGCAAGTTAGTTAATTTGTCAAAGTAAATGTTTTCCAAACCAGTAATGGAGGTAGAGGGAAGGGGAGGGGTAGAGGGTCATGGAAGTAAGGGACAGAGAAAGAGACAGATAGATGAGAGCGAGAGCAAGAGCAAGAGTGAGAGCAAGAGCGAGGTGGGGAGAGGCAGAAAAGGAGGGAGGGAAAGGAAGAAAAGGAAAGGGAGGGAAAGGAAGAAAAGGAAAGGGAGAGGAGAGGAGAAAGGAGGGAAAGGGACAAAGGAAGAAAGAAAAAAGGAAAAGAGGGAGATAAAAAGAGGCAGAGAAAGTTTGCTGGAGTAAGTAAGTAATTCTATTATTAATTTGTTCTTAGATGGATTTAAAATTTGGAAGTAAAAGGCAGCTGTTTCCAGATGTCACAAAATGGCAAGCTAAGAGAAAGTTCGGGGTGGGGCATCCAAATAGAACTGTACATTGCCTTTGCTCCCATGGTCAGGAGCTCGAGTAGCTCTATTGCCTTCTCAAGCAGGCATCTCAGCAGGCAGATGAGTTCTGTGTTTCTCTACAAAAGTTCTCTTAGCACTTTAGTGCAAATAATTGGGTCATGCTATGGACTAAACTAGAATTAGATTAGGCAATACTGATCATAATGAAGGGTTAGTAAATATGAACAGGATAACTAATTGTCCCTAGGTATCTGGTTTCATTATAAACTTGCTTTTTATGCCTATCTCTTACATAGGTAGTATAGAATTCTTTGTTAACTGAAAATTTGAGTGGGGAAACATGATCATCTCAGCCATAAATGGCAGATTCCATGTCTGTTTTGCTTTATTTATTGTTTTTCTTTGTTATGAGATTAGTTTCTATGGGGTGAGGGGAAAAGCAGGAAATTATTGTGAAATGATAGTAATAAATAAAACAAAAACTGTTCATGCAACTTTAGGAGGGGAAACCCATGGCAACCTTTTTTTTTCTCATATGAACAAATGATAAGACATCATCCCTGTCCTCATGAAGCTTCCAGTTCAATTAGGGAGACAAGTTACCCTGACATAGCAGTTAATCATTTACTATTTTTTATTTCAGTGTAAGGGCTCAAATGAGTGTTACAGACAATAAAAGCAATTCAGAGAAGAGTGAATGGGCAAAACTTCATAGATAAGGTGGAATATAAACTGAGCCCTAAAAAGGTGAGCTCCAAAAAATTAGAGAGGAGATGAGACAGATCCTCCAGGTGGGAGACATAGAATGAATGAAATGGCAGAGATGGAAATGAGCACAAGAGAGGAGATTAGACTGGCTAAATTGAAAGGTTTCTTTTCTTTTTCTTTTTTTTTTTAAAGCTTTTTATTTGCAAAACATATGCATGGGCAGTTTTTCTACATTGCCCTTTGCAAAATTTTCTGTTCCAAATTTTTCCCTCCTTCCCCTCACCCCCTCCCGTAGATGGCAGGAAGTCTAATAATTGAAAGATTTCTATAAGGGAGCAATAGGAAATAAAAGAGAGTTGGAAAGGTAAGTTGAAGTCAGAGTATGGACAACCTTGAAAAACAGAGAAATCTGGACTTTATTCTTTAAGCAATTGGGAGTCATTTAAAGTTTTTGAGGAAAGGAGTGGCAGGATAGAAGTAGTATGTTAGAATGATTAATCAGTGTGTACACTAATAAAATGTATATAGGAATAAATGAATGGAATGGATGGGAAGAGACAGAGAGAAGCTAATTGAAGGTTATTACACTAATCCAAAAGTAAGATAATAAGGCTATGGACTAAGGAAGATAATGAGAATAAAAAGAAAGTTCCCAAGTTGAGCAACATTATGAAGAAAGAATCAATAAAATTTGGTAACTGACTGTACATAGGAAATTATAGTCAAAACTCAAAGTTGAGAGCCTTAGGCAATAGGATTTTTATGAACATAAGTAAGAGAGTCAAACTGGGACTATTTTGGAGGTTGTGCCCTTTAACAAAATAATTTTTAGTATACCCTGAAATTTTTCTTAAAAAGATTGTATGATCCAAGACTATTCTGAAAGGCTTATGATCAAAAATGCTATCCATATCCAGAGAAAGAACTGATTGTGCCTGAATACAGATCGAAGCATACTTTTATTTTTTTTTACTTTATTTTTCTCAAGGGTTTTTTTTGGGGGGGAGAGGGGGAATCTGTTTTCTTTTGCAACATGACTTTTATGGAAATGTTTTGGGTAGCATCACATGTGTCTTCTCACTGGGGATAGGGGAAGAAAGGGAGAGAATCTGGAACTCAAAGTTTTAAAAACAAATGTAAAAAATTGTTTTACATGTTACTGGGGGAAATAATTTTTTTTTAAATTAAAGCTTTTTATTTGCATAACATATGCATGGGTAGTTCTTCAACATTGACCCTTACAAAACTTTCCATTACAAATTTTCCCCCCATTCCCCTCCCCTCCCCTAGATGGCAGGAAGTCCACTACATATTAATTATATTAAAATACTTGACAAGTCGAATATATGTATACATGTTTCCATACTTATCTTGCTGTTCAAGAACAATCGTATCTACATGAACAAAAAAATCTGAAAAAGGAAACCCAATGCAAGCAAACATCGATAGAGATCATGGAAATGATATGTTGTAGTCCATATCTCATGTCCCTCTCTCTGGGTGTATATGACTTTCTTCACTGAACAATTGGAACTGGTTTGAAACATTTCATTGTTGAAGAGAGGCATGCCCATCAGAATTGATTATCATATAGTCTTATTGAAATAAAAAAATTTAAATTAAAAAATGGCAAATAGCTGAGAGAAAATGATTGTAAAAATTATTGTTTGCTATTCTCACTCTTTCTGTTGTTTGCTTGCATTTTGTTTTCTTTCTCAGTTTTTTTCTTCTTTCTTGATTTGATTTTTCTTGTGCAGGAAGATAACTATATAAATATGTATACATATATTGGATTTGTTATATATTTTAGCATATTTAAAGAGAGGGGAAAATTTGGAATAGAATGGTTTTGCAAAGATTAATATTGAAAAATTACTCATGCATGTGTTTTGTAAATTAAAAGCTTTAATTAAAAAATTACTGCTTGCTAAGGGAACATTAAATTAAATATTTCCAGGTTTAAAGCATATTGAACCAACTACCTCAAGGAATCTATAATCACAGTAATTTGGATGTAGTCTGAAAGTTATACATGCCTGCTCATTCTGGATGATTCATTTCCAAGTTTTCCCATAATTCTCCACAGGACTGCATTAAGGAGAGCAGGGAGGAGAAGGTCCATCCAATGTACAGAAGTCCTTCCTTGATTTCTCCTAATATCACAAGGCAGAATGCTCTGACTGACTACTTATAATTCCTTGCCTTCAACCCTGGGACCAGTCTTTCTTGTTTTTATCTTTTGCTTCTACTTAAGGATGTCTGTGTTTTTAATGGTATACAAGAGCTATCAAAAGAGAAGCTAGAGTTTGGCACATAAAGTAAAGTTTGGTTGGAATAAGATGATAGTAACTTTTTAAATAGCTTTTTATTTTTCCAAATACATACAAAGATAGTTTTCAACATTCACCCTTGAAAAAACTTGTTTTTCAAATTTTTCTCCCATTTCTCCACCCATCCCCTAGACAGCAAGCAATCTGATATAGGTTTAAAATGTGCAATTCTTCTAAAAATATTTCCATATTTATCAAGCTGCAAAAGAAAAATTGATATCAAAAAGGAAAAAAATGAGAAAAAAAAAACAAGCAAGCAAACAGCAAAAAACAACAAAGAAAATACTATGCTGTGATCCACAGTCCCCTCTTTCTGGATACAGATGGCTCTCTCTATCACAAGTCTATTGAAACTGGCCTGAATCATCTTGTTGAAAAGAACCATGTCCATCACAGTTGATCAGATGATTGTAACTTTTAAGGGAACTTTGTAAGTTTTTACATTTTCCAGGAACCATGAATTCAGTTTGTTAAAGTTTATCTTAAACATTCTACCTTTCTTAAGGTCTTTTGCTATATCAAGACTATACCTGAGACAACAACTGATGACATCTTTGCTCCTGCTTTCTTTGGACTTTCTCATTAGTTGCTTCTCCTTTGCCCTCTATTGTTATTCTTTTTCAATTCTTTTAAGACTATTGTATTCTACATCTTGCATCACTAGTAGAATGTTGGCAATCAAATGATGGGCCTTTGCTTTCATGGGAAGCATGGGACCATTAAGAAACTTTGTAATTTCCTGAAGGTAATTCAGCCACCTTCCTCTTCCTGTTAAACTCCAGGCCTAACTCATTGTCCATATGTGTACTTTGTCCCAAATGTGCTTACTGATGGACAAGCTCTATACAAATGGGCATCTAAATGCATGTTCTAATCTGAGCAAGAGACATCTGTCATCCACTTGTTTTTTTCCTGATGAAAATATATTGATGGAAATACTGATCTAGAGCGATGGTTGTCAAAGTTTTGTTCTCAGTATCTTTATGCTATTAAAAACTATTGAGGAGCTGTCAAAAGAGTTTTTGTTTATGTGGGTTACATTTATAGATATGTACTGGATTAGAAATAAAAATTATTTTTGAATTTATAGACTTTCTTAAAGGGTTTCTGAGACCTTCCAGAATTTTCTGGACCACTATTTGAGAACCTGGTCAAGGGGAATTGAAAGTATGAAAAATCCCAGCAATAAGGAAAGGGTGGGAGCTGAGGATATTTTGCTACAAAAGAGAGGAAATTAAGAGTTTTTTAAAAAGCAACAAAAAACCATAAATGATTTTACATATAATTTAAAAACATTTTAGGAGGAAATTATTTATAATACTTTTTTTCTTTATTAAAGCTTTTTATTTATAGAACATATGAGTAATTTTTCTACATTGACCTTTGCAAAATTTTCTGTTCCAAATTTTTCCCTCCTTCCCCCCACCCCCTTCCCTAGATGGCAGGAAGTCTAATACATGTTAATTATGTTAAAATATAGGATAAATCCAATATGTGTATACATATCTATATAGTTATTTTGCTGTACAAGAAAAATCAGATTTAAGAGAAAAAAAACAACCTAAGAAGGAAAACAAAATTCAAGCAAACATTCACAGAGAGCATTAAAATGCTATGTTGTGGTCCACACTCAGTTCCTACAGGCCTCTTTCTGGATGTATATGGCTTTCTTTACTGAACAATTGGAACTGGTTTGAAACATCTTGTTGCAGAGAGCCATGTCCATCAGAATTGATCATCATATAGTCTTCTTGTTGCCATGTACAATGATCTCCTGGTTCTGCTCGTTTCATTCAGCATCAGTTCATGCAAGTTTCTCCAGGCCTCTCTGAAATCATTCTTCTGGTCCTTTCTTATAGAACAATAATATTCCATAACATTCATATACCATAGTTTATTCAGCCACTCTCCAATTGATGGGCATCCATTCAGTTTCCAGTTTATAGCCACTACAAAAAGGGCTGTCACAAATATTCTTGCACATGTGGGTCCCTTTCCCTCCTCTAAGATCTCTTTGGGATATAGGCCCAGTAGAAACACAGCTAGGTCAAAGGGTATGCACAGTTTGATAACTTTTTAAGCATAGTTCCAGATTGCTCTCCAGAATGGTTGGATCCGTTCACAGTTCCACCAACAATGTATCAGTGTCCCAGTTTTCCCACATCCCCTCCAACATTCATCATTTTTTTCCTGTCATTTTAGCCTATCTGACAGGTGTGTAGTGGTACCTCAGAGTTGTCTTAATTTGCATTTCTCTGATCAATAGTGATTTGGAGCACCTTTTCATGTGACTAGAAATGATTTTAATTTCATCATCTGAAAATTGTCTGTTCATATCCTTTGACCATTTTTATAACACTTTTTCATGGAACCTCTCTTTACATAGCTCAGAACACCAGAATTCCATGAAACATGGTTTGGGGAATGCTGGTTTAGAGCAAATTTTATGTAGTATTGATTAGAAGGGAAGGGATTATTAGGGAAGATTTACTGCTCTGGCTGAAGAAAGAGGCAAGTATGGTACTTGATGTAGACCAGCAACATCTTCCTCAATCAATAGATAGCTCTTTTTTTTTCTGTTGAAGCCAAAGAATCAGGTCTAAGTTTCCTTTATGCTTAAGAAAAGCTCATTTGACTCATATTCCTGGAGTTTAAAGTCCCTTCTAGTTCTAGATATAGGGTCTGTTATCTTATATTTCTCGTCCCATTCTCAGCCAAAAATCTAAGAAATAGCTATCTCTACTTGTCTCCTGTCACTTCTCAATGCCTTGCCATCTGATTTCTGATCTCATTCTTCAGCTGAATCTTCCTTCTCCAAAATGCCAGTGATCACAAGGATTGGGAAAAGGCTATAGGAGATGGTCATGAAGAGATCATGTGAATATATACATGGATATGCATCTATGTATGTGTCTGGGTAATATATTTAATATTTATATATACACACATTTATATATATTTATGTATATTTAAATATGAATAAAAATGAAAATGAATAAATTAATTTTGAATGTACGTATATGTGCATATTTACACACATACCCCACTCTTTTTTCTGAGCTCCTAATCACCAACTTTTTAAAAACATTTTTTAACCTTGAACTAGATGTCCCATACATAGGTATCTTAAGTGTAACATGTTTAAAATTGATCTCAATTATATTTCCCTGTAAGGGAAAGGAGAGGGGAAGAGCACCATCTTTAATCAAGGTGCTTCCACACTGGACAGGACTCATATTTTGGGTAACTTCCATGGAGTTCTATTTATTCTGGAGGATTCCGACCTATAAAGGGAAGCAGGTTTAGCTTTTCTCACACTCTCTTTTTGCTCCCTTCCCTTGTAATAGAACTACAGGAAAAATGTCAAATTTTAGAGATAAATAATGTCTAGATTATTCCCTAAAGGCATTAACAGGGTCCTTCTAGAAAGGAAGTCAACATATAAAATAGATCAAGTATAGGTTAAGTATTTATTTCCTCCACTATAAAAGAAAAACACAAAAGACTTATAAGCCTCCAATGGAAAATACTTAAAACATGAAACAAATTCACAACTCTTATCAAACTGTCCTAGAATGTAAAAACTCCAGGGAGACTACTGAAATGGCATTTTATTTCTACCAACTTGCTCAAGGTCCATAGCTTTTTGGAAAGCTAGGGCACAGCTTAGAGCTTTCTTAATTCTTTCAATTGTAGCGTTCCCCCTCCCAGTGATTATGTTCTCCTAGGAGAAGTTGTGGAAATCACCTCTTGCAAAATAACTAATATATAGGCCCAAGATTTCCTGAATTCTTGAGTTCATGAAGTACTTCCCATGGCTATAAACAGCCATCTCAGGATCACTGTTTAGTCACCTGTTCTCATGGAGGGAGACAAATGCAGAAGAAACAACCAGATCCTGATAGTCAGTCTCAGATAAGTAGAAAAGCTCATGATATCATGGCTATATAAAAACAGTCACCAGTGCTGGGGAAGGGGTAGAAGAGGGGAATTGGATTAACTTGAAGAGTCCTGGCACAGTAGACAAATGGGAATAATTGAGTCCTTTTTTGGATAACTACCTACAAAAATATAGATTGCCCAGATTAACAGAGGAGAAAATAAATTACTCAAATAGTCCCATTTTAGAAAAAGAAATTGAACAATCTATTAATGATCTCCCTAAGAAAAAATCTCCAGGGCCAAATGAATTAACAAGTGAATTCAACCTAACATTTAAAGAACAATTAATTCCAATAATATACAAACTATTTGGAAAAATAAGGGAAGAAGGAGGCCTACCAAATTCCTTTTATGATACAGATATGCTGTGGAGACCTAAACCAGGTAAGGCCAAAACAGAGAAAGAAAATTATAGACCAATTTCCCTAATGAATATTGATATCCTTCATTTATTCATTTCCCCAAACAAAATGATATCTAGAAAAAATATATGGAAATGTAGAAATATATACATCTAAAATATGTGCATATTTTTCTATGCATGTCTTTGCTTAGTTATTCTTTAAAACTTTAAAACTGCAAAAGAGTTTTGATTTATTACGAGCCATTTTTCTTAAAATCTATTGAGAGGGCAACCCTGCCTGGCTCAGTGCTCAATTCTCTTTGGTATAACCTTACCACCTCCATCATGCAGACTGAGAAAACAAATAGCACTCTCTGGTTGAGAATGCCTTAGAGCTCACATATGTTCCATAGGATGGTTTGTTTAGTCCCATCCACTTATTTTTTTAGATGCGCCAGTCAGCCCATCAAGCATTTATTAAGGCCTACTATATGCTGGACACTCTGCTACATACTAGAAACATAAAAAAAAGTCCCCAATCTCAGAGAGCTTACAATTTATTGGGAGAGACAGTATGCAAACAAATTTATGCCAAGAAAAATTGGGAAATAATTAACAAGGGGAAAGCATTAGAATTAAGAGGGATTAGTAAAAGCTTTCTGTAGTTGGGAATTTATTTGGGATTTTAAGGAAGCCAGGGAAGGGGAAGAGCATTTTAGGTCTGGGATGTCATAGGAGAAACTCCAGAACCGAGAGATGGAGCATCTTATTGTGGGAAACAACATGCCAGTGTCACAGTAAAAAAAGCAAGGGGAGCCTGAGGGAAGGTTAGGTTATGAAGAACTTTGAATGACAGAGGATTTTGTACATGATTCTGGCATGTACAAAAGGGAGCTAAGAGAATTTACTGAGCAGAGGATAAGGGTGTATGTGACATGGTCAGCCCTGAACTTGAGAAAAATTGCTTTGGTGGTATTGTCATTTATTCATTTTTTTTTGGTGTGCCAGACTCTCCATGACTCCATTTGGAGTTTCCTTGGCAAAGATACCAGAGTGGTTTGTTATTTCCTTCTCCAACTCATTTGACAGATGGGGAAACTAAGGCACACGGGGTTAAGTAAATTGCCCAGGGTCACATGGCTAGGAAGTGTCTGAGGCTGGATTTGAACTCATGAAGATGAGCCTCCTTGACTTGAAGCCTGTATTTACTGCTCCTTCTGACTTTGGGTAAGGCATTAAAATGTCCCTAGTGATATTTTTTTTGCTTTCTGCAAATTTATATAGTTTTGAGTGGGTAGCCATTACATATATTTGGTTTTTTTAATTAAAGCTTTTTTATTTACAGAATATGTGAGTACTTTTTCAACATTGACCTTTGCAAAACTTTCTGTTCCAAATTTTTCCCCTCTTCCCCCCCCCCGCCGGGAGGGAAGGTAGTAAAATACATGTTAAATATGTTAAAATATAGGAGAAATCCAAAATGTGTACACAGATCTATATAGTTATCTTGCAGCCCAAGAAAAATCCGAACTAGAAAGAGAAAAAAAAAACCCTAAAAAGGAAAACAAAATGCAAGCAAGCATCAACAGAAAGCGTTAAAATGCTATATTGTGGTCCACACTCAGGTCCCACAGGCTTCTCTCTGGATGCAGATGGCTTTCTTCATCACTGAACAATTGGAATGGTTTGAGTTCGAATCACCTCATTGTTGAGAAGTGCCACGCCCATAAGAACTAATCATCATATAATTTTGTTCTTACATGTATAATGATCTCCTGGTTCTGCTCATTTCATTCAGCATCAGTTCATGGAAGTCTCTCCAGGCCTCTCTGAAATCATTCTGCTGGTCCTTTCTTATAGAACAATAATATTCCATAACATTCATATACCATAGTTTATTCAGCCACTCTCCAATTGATGGGCATCCATTCAGTTTCCAGTTTCTAGCCACTACAAAAAGGGCTGTCACAAATATTCTTGCACATGTGGGTCCCTTTCCCTCCTCTAAGATCTCTTTGGGATATAGGCCCAATAGAAACACTGCTGGGTCAGAGGGTATTCACAGTTTGATAACTTTTTGAGCATAGTTCCAAATTGCTCTCCAAAATGTTGGATCCACTCACAGTTCCACCAACAATGTATCAGTGTCCCAGTTTTCCCACATCCCCTCCAACATTCATCATTAACTTTTCTTGTCATTTTAGCCAACCTGACAGGTGTGTAGTTGTACCTCAGAGTTGTCTCAATTTGCATTTCTCTGATCAATAGTGATTTGGAGCACCTTTTCATATGACTAGAAATAGTTTCAATTTCTTCATCTGGAAATTGTCTGTTCATATCCTTTGACCATTTATCAATAGGAGAATGGCTTGAATTCTTATAAATTTGAGTTAATTCTCTATATATTTTAGAAATGAGGCCTTTATCAGAACCTTTGGATGTAAAAATGTTTTCCCAGTTTATTGTTTCCCTTCTAATCTTGTCTGTATTAGTTTTGTTTGTAGAAAAACTTTTTAACTTAATATAATCAAAATTATCCATTTTGCATTCTATAATGTGCTCCAATTCTTTGGCCACACATTCCTTCCTTCTCCACAGGTCTGAGAGGTAAACCATCCTACATTGTTCTAATTTGTTTATAATACCATTCTTTATGTTTAAATCATGAATCCATTTCAACCTTTTCTTGGTATACAGTGTTAGGTGTTGTGTCAATGCCTAGTTTCTGCCATACTAGTTTCCAATTTTCCCAGCACTTTTTGTGAAATAGTGAGTTCTTATCCCAAAAGCTAGGGTCTTTGGGTTTGTTAAACTCTAGATTATTATAGTCATTGACTATTTTGTCCTATGATCCTAACCTATTCCACTGATCAACTACTCTGTTTCTTAGCCAGTACCAAATAGTTTTGATGACTGCTGCTTTATAATATAGTTTTAGATCTGGTACAGCTAGGCCACCGTCATTTGCTTTTTTTTTCATTAATTCCCTTGAAATTCTTGACCTTTTGTTCTTCCAGATGAATTTTTTTTCTAGGTCAGTAAAATAATTTCAAAGGGAGTTTGGTATAGCACTAAATAAATAGATTAGTTTAGGTAGTATTATCATCTTTATTACATTCGCTCAACCTATCCAAGAGCACTTGATATTTTTCCAGTTGTTTAGATCTGACTTTATTTGTGTGGAAAGTGTTTTATAGTTTTGTTCATACAGTTCCTGTCTTTCCCTTGGCAGATAGATTCCCAAATAATTTATACTATTTTAAATGGAATTTCTCTTTGTATCTCTTGCTGTTGGATTTTGTTAGTGATGTATAAAAATGCTAATGATTTATGTGGATTTATTTTGTATCCTGCATCTTTGCTAAAGTTGAGAATTATTTCTAATAGTTTTTTTAGTTGATTCTCTAGGGTTCTTTAAGTATACCATTATATCATCTGCAAAGAGTGATAATTTGGTTTCCTCATTACCCACTCTAACTCCTTTAATCTCTTTTTTTTTCTTATTGCCAAAGCTAACATTTCTAATACAATATTGAATAGTAATGGTGATAGTGGCCAACCTTGTTTCACCCCTGATCTTAATGGGAATGGTTCCAGTTTATCACTGTTATAAATGATGCTAGTTGATGGTTTTAAGTAGATGCTACTGACTATTTTAAGGAAAAGTTTATTTATTCTTATATTCTCTAGTGTTTTTAAATAAGAATGGATGTTGAATTTTATCAAATATTTTTTCTGCATCTATTGAGATAATCATGTTTTTTGTTAAGTTGGTCACTGATATAGTCAATTATGCTAATAGTTTTCCTAATATTGAACTAACCCTGCATTTCTGGTATAAATCCTAGTTGGACATGGTGTATTATCCTGGGGATGATTTTCTGTAATCTCTTTGCTAATATTTTATTTAAGATTTTTGCATCAATATTCATTAGGGAAATTGGTCTATAATTTTCTTTCTCTGTTTCTGTTTTACCTGGTTTAGGTATCAGTACCATGTCTGTGTCATAAAAGGTATTTGGTAGCAGTCCTTTGTTCCCTATTTTTCCAAATAATTTATAGAGTATTAGAGTTAATTGTTCTTTAAATATTTGGTGGAATTCACATGTAAATCCATCTGCCCTGGGAATTTTTTCTTAGGGAGATGATTAATGGCTTGTTCTATTTCTTTTTCTAAAATGGGACTATTTGACTAATTTATTTCCTCTTCTGTTAATCTGGGCAATCTATATTTTTGTAGGTATTCCTCCATTTCACTTAGGTTAACAAATTTATTGGCATAAAGTTGAGCAAAGTAACACCTAATTATTGCTCTAATTTCCTCTTCATTGGTGGAAAGTTTTCCCTTTTCATTTTTGAGACTAACAATTTGATTTTTCTCTTTCCTTTTTCTAATCAAATTAACTAGAGGTTTATCTGTTTTGTTGGTTTTTTCATAAAACATGCTTTTAGTTTTATTAATTCAATAGGTTTTTTTTACTTTCAATTTTATTAATCTCTTGTTTTTAGGATTTCAAATTTGGTATTTGATAGAGGGATTAAATTTGCTCTTTTTTTTAAGCTTTTTTAGTTGCAAACCCAAGTCATTAATTTTCTCTTTCTCTATTTTATGAAAGTAAGCATCTAGAGATATAAAATTTCCCCTTATTGCCACTTTGGCTGCTTTCCACAAATTTTGGTCTCATTATTGTCATTCTCTTGGATGAAATTATTGTGTCTATGATTTTCTGTTTCACCCATTCGTTCTTTAGGATGAGATTATTTAGTTTCCAATTGCTTTTTGGTCTATTTTCTCCTGGCCTTATATTGCATTCGATTTTTGTTGCATCATGATCTGAAAAAAAATGCGTTTACTATTTCTGCCTTTCTGCATTTGATTTTGAGGTTTTTATGCCCTAACACATGGTCAATTTTTGTATAAGTTCCATGAACCACTGAGAAAAAGTAAACTCCTTTCTGTCTACATTTAATTTCCTCCAAAGATCTACCATACCTAATTTTTCTAACATTTTGTTTACCTCCTTAACTTTTCTTATTTATTTTGTGGTTCAATTTAGCTAGTTCTGACAGAGCAAGGTTGAGATCCCCCATTATTATAGTTTTGCTATTTCTTCTTGCATCTCTCTTTAACTTTTCCTCTAGTTCCACTTGGTGCATATATGTTTAGTATTGATATTGCTTCATTATCTATGGTACCCATTAGTAAAATATAGTTTTCTTCCTTATCTCTTAATTAGATCTATCTTTGCTTTTACTTGATCTGAGATTAGGATTGCTACCCCTGCTTTTATTTTTGTTCACCTGAAGTATAATATATTCTGCTCCAGCCCTTTACCTTCACTCTGTATGTATCATTATGCTTTAAATGTGTTTCTTGTAAACAACATATTGTTAGATTCTGGCTTTTAATCCAGTCTGCTATTCGCTTCTGCTTTATGGAAGAGTTCATCCCACTCACATTCACAGTTAAAATAACTGATTTGTATTTCCTGCCATCTTATTTATCCCAGGTTATGCTTTTCTTTTTCCTATTCCCCTTCCCTTCTCCCCAGTATTTTGCTTTTGATGGCGCTAACATTTTCAATACCTGAATTCCAAGATTGTTTTGAGGACCAGATTAAAGCATCTATGTAAAGTACTTTGTAAATGTCAAAGTATTATGTAAAGGTAAGTCATTTTTATTTATTATTATTCCACACCAGAATTGAACTCCATGGAGCTGGCTATCACAGGGATCCTGACACTGTTCACTGTGATCTCTGTCATCATCTACGTTGAGGATGCCATTTACCTGTACAAGAATACAAGATGCCCCATCAAAAGAAAGACCCTAATGTGGACCAGTTCTGCTCCAACGGTGAGAGATCTACCAATTTTGGCAGGGCAGGAGGGTCCACTAAACTCAGCTCTTCAAGTGTTTGAGGAGTTATCCTCCAGAAGGCAGGAGGAATTCCATTCAATTTATTTCTTTGAACAAGGATTTATGAAATGTTTATTTTTGTGGAAGGCACTGTATTTTGTGAGACTCAAAAATGCATCTCAGCCCTCAAAAGTATCTTCCATTTCACTGCTTCAGATACTCACTAGCTGTGTAAACATGGACAAATCACCTCATCTTTGTTTTCCTTAGTTTCCTCATCTGTAAAATGGGGCTAATGATATCACTTACCTCCCAGGTTGTTGTGAAGATCAAATGAGATGGTATTTGTAAAGCACTTTGCAAACCTTAAAGTTCTATATAAACTCCACCTATTGTTATTATTACTATTATGTAAAGCAGATCAATAAAAATTTGAGGTGGGAGAAAGCACTAACAACAAAAGGACTCAAGAAAAGCTTCATGGAGTGAGTGACACCTGAGCTAAGTCTTTGAAGGAAGGTAAAAATTTTGAGAGGCTGAGATGAGGAGGGATGGGAGACCAGAGGACATGGAATGTCATGATTAGGGGAAAAGCTGATTGAAAGGCAAAGTACATAAAGAAGAATAGTGTGAGATACACCTAGAAAGGTAGATTAGAGTCAGTTAAAGAGCCCCTAGACCAAAGATGGGGAATGTCCAAACTGGAGTTCACATAAGGCCCTTATAAATCATTTGCTAAGGCAACCACAGTGGATGATGAGCTGCAAGCTAGGAACAACAGCCTCCCTCTGCTTGAGTTCAGTAAGTTGAAAGGCTCACAAATAATGTTATATTCAAATGACCCTTAGATTAAAAAAAAAAAAAGGTTCCTCACCCTTGCCTTAGACACTAAAGGGGGGTTAAGAAAAATTTTCTGAACCTGGGTGACTCAACCTATGCCTTCAGGCAGGGAAGCCAATTAGAAGACTTTGAATAGACCCCCAGAAAGATATGGATAGAGACTGAATTAGGATGGTGACCCTGTGAATGGAGAGGAGATGGATGGGAGATGGAGGTAGAGTTAACAGGGTTTGGCAACTGATTGAATGTGGGGAATGAGTTAAGAATATTTCTGAAGTAATAGACCTAGGAGATTGGAAGGATGGTGTTGCCATTAATAGAATAAGAATTGCTTGGTTGTTGTTCTTTGTTCTCAGAGAGGACTAAAATGATATCACTATGTTGGAGTCAAGATAGTGTGACCTACTAGATCAATATGGCTTGCAAGGCTCTACCCCAGGTCAGGCACAAATAGTCTATGTGAACACCTTCACAGAGACAATAACTGGTGAACTTGCCAAGGGAGAGAATATGGGATAAGAAGCGAAGAAAATCAATGGCAGACCCTTGAGGGACAACCATAATCATGGGATAGGATATTAAATGATGATCCAACAAAGGAGAACAGTTTCAGTAGGGTGATGGGGAGAGAAAATAAGTTGGCTATAAAGGAAAAAAGGAAGGGGGAGGGAAAAAGGGAGGGAGAGAGAGAGTGAAAGAAAGGAAGGAAAGAAGGAAGGAGGGAAAGAAGGAAAGAAGGAAGGAAGGAAGGAAGGAAGGAAGGAAGGAAGGAAGGAAGGAAAGAAGGAAGGAAGGAAGGAAGGAAGGAAGGAAGGAAGGAAGGAAGGAAGGAAGGAAGGAAGGAAGGAAGGAAGGAAGGAAAGGAGGAAGGAAGGAAGGAAAGGAGGAAGGAAGGAAGGAAGGAAGGAAGGAAGGAAGGAAGGAAGGAAGGAAGGAAGGAAAGGAGGAAAGGAGGAAGGAAAATGAATTTACTAAATTTTTATATGCCAAATATGGTGCTCTGCACTGAGGATCCGATACAAAAGACAAATCCTGTCCTCAAGGAGTTTACTGTATAATCTAATATGATTAAAGTGCTTAGCAAATGCCCAGCGCATAGTAGGTGCTTATTCTCCTTCCACTCCCCAAGGACCAAGGAGAATGGCAGTGATGAGCAAATGGAGTAATTAGTAGCTTGATCTGCACTGGCTAACTACTGTAATAGACAGGATAATTCAAATCCTGTCTGCCCACCAAAAGACATTTTGCTTCTGGAGAACCTCAGGATGCTGCATGAAGACAGGAATGGTGCTAGCATTGATTACTGTGCCCAGAGCAGAACAAGAGATGGAAAATGGGGCGGTGGGAGTAGGGAGGAAGAGCATAAGGCAGCAGATGACATGTCATGAAGAGGTCCGGGGTTGGCTAGGCACAGTGGGTCGGGTGAGTTTGATTGAACTTACTCCCCAGTCAGCACAGCTCGGGGCAGAATTCCAAAGCTGAGGAGATGAACTCTCCCTGGGGAGTTCAGTTCCGGGGGGTACCATTTCAGGCAAAGAGAGGAAGAGGGACGAGAGGACAGTAAAGCAATCCATGACATTATTCAGAAATCCAAAACCCATTCTTAGACCGCCATCTTTTAACCAGTTTTTCACTTTCCCCAATCCTTCAAAAATAAAATAGCACACATTTAAAAACCACCGTGTTCCTAAGCTCTTAAGTTCCCTGTCCTTCAAAATTCTCGGCAGTTTTCTCCGGGTTGAGGCAGCTCAGGTTCAGCGGATGGGCCATCTGCTGAGAATGAGGGGAAGGCAAATCTGGAGGACGGAAGGGTCCCAGGGATGGTGATACAGAACCACCTGCCGTTCAGACAGCTGAGAAAACTAAGGCAGCCCGAGAAAAAGTGACTCCCTGTGTTCTGCTTAGGGCGCCGCTGGGGCGACCCGGCAGAGAGAGAGAAATGCAGGCGTGGGGCTGGAAGACTTTAGGGCCGAAGGCTTAAGTTTGCGGGTGAGCTTCACTGACGTATAGTCCACTGAAGCCGAGCGATTGTCTTTTAGGGCTGGCCCACCCAGAAAAGCACTTGGGGGGCAGTCCCTCCTCCCACCTGATGGTCTGGCTCTTTCCAATAGGTCGTGTCTCTGTTTTGCTGCTGTGGACTCTGGATGCCCCGCTCCCTGATGTTGGTGGAGATGGCGGTCACCTCGTAAGCCCCTAGTGCCCCTGCAGGGTCTGGCTTCTACGCCGAGGGCAGCGGACTTGGGGCTCTGCCCTTGCGAATCCGGCTCTGAACGTTCTCAGCTCCTGCCCAGCACGGGGCGGATGAGCCTGCTGCCGATGCCCCCGATTTCTCTGACCGGCTCCTCTGGAGCCAAGGGCTCTTGTGAAGCGCCCTCCCAACTAAGGAGCGCTCCTTTTCCCGTTTGTCCAGTCCCACAGCTCCCGCTGCCCCCTGCTCCGCACACAAGGCCCGTCTCTGCTGCCCCATCTCTTTCCTCCTCCACACTCTCCCTTCCTCAGGCAACAACTCTCCAGCTCCTCCCGGGACGGCTAACTTCTCCTTCCCTTCCTTCTGTCCACAGGTATTTCGCCATTTGCTTTTACCTGATGATGTTGGTCATGGTGCAAGGTTTTGGCGGGAAGGAAGCAGCGCTGAGGACGCTGAAGGATACCCCGATGATAGTCCACACTGGCCCGTGCTGCTGTTGTTGCCCCTGTTGTCCCCACCTCATCCTTACCAAGTATGGGAAAGGAGTGGGGGAGGGGGAAGAGGGAAGAGAGGGAGAGACAGAGGCAGAGAGACAGAGAAAGACAGAGACAAAGACAGACAGAAAGATGAGAGACAAAGATGAGACAGAGACAGAGAAAGGAGAGAGAAAACAGACAGAGACAGAGATAGACAGAAAGAGAGACAGA
>JAJPUD010007968.1:57130-70129 GCA_023553655.1 Myrmecobius fasciatus
TGGGAATCACCAGGCTTGTGAAAAGCCCTTTTCTCTACATTTTGCCTTTTTGAAGTGATGCCTCCTTTAGAACAACTTCTGGTGGTGGCAAACTGAGGGGAGAAGGGCTTCATTTGCCCCCACCCAGCTTCATAGACTCCTTCAAACAGCAGTCAGCAAGGGCAGATCAGGCTTTTAACTACTCCATTTTGGTTCTCCTTGGTGCTTGGAGAGAAGAGTAGTAAGCATTTATTAAGTATGTGCTAGGCATTTGTGCTAAGCACTTTACAATATTTAATCTTCAAAACAATCCTGAGATAGACCCTATGAACCTCATTTTTAAGTTAGTAAGAGTTTAAATGATGTGCTCGAGATCACACAGCTAGTGTCTGAGGCAAGATTTTAAATCAGATCTTCCTGGCTCCAGATTTGACACTCTGTGCTATCATCTAATTGCCTTGACCCTGAATTCTGCCCACTAGTTGTTATCTTTGAGATGAGGGTGTGTGGGAACCTGGAATGAGGATTTCCTGCCTTCTAGTATTTAATGATAGCAAGTATTTATACAGCACTTTCAGGTTAATAAAGTGCTTTACCTGTTATCTCATTTTTTGTTACTCACAAACTGGAAAAAGGTGCTATTGCCATCCCCCTTTTATAGATGAGGAAACTGAGATTGAATAGCTAACTTGCTCAAAAATCAGAGCTGGTAAGTATCTGAGACAGGATTTGAACTCAGTTCTTAGCTTCTTCCCCTGCCAATCCCCAGAAGACAAGAGAATCCACTTAACCCAAATTGAGCAACCTCTACAGCTGACCACCTTCTCGGAGGGGTGGGCTCTATGCCAGCGATCTCTCTCTCTTCTCAGGAGGAAGCTGCAGGTGCTGATCCTGGCCCCATTCCAGTATGCCTTCCTCAAAATGGTCTTTGTCTTGCTGGGCCTGATGCTGATACCTGATGGTATCTATGATCCGGCAGACGTAAGTAGGAAGGGTCCCTGCAGGGACAGCCTCATTCCACAGTCTCCAGAGGAGCAAACAGAAGGAGCCCTGCCTTATCCTGGAGGGGATAAGCTGTGTAGAGCTGCAGGGGTTTATGGGGGGAAGGAAGGCCCAACATTATAGTGAGAGGAGGGAAAGGGCACTGTGGCCTTTTCCCTCTCACCATCAAGGTGGTGAGAAATATTCTGGGCACGATTCTATCACCGACTCCTTTCTTCTCTGACCCACCAGATCTCTGCAGGGAGCACGGCTCTATGGATGAACACCTTCCTTGGTGTGTCCACCTTACTGGCCCTCTGGGCCCTGGGCATCGTCTTCCGCCAGGCCAGGTTACACCTACGTGCTCAGAATATGGGAGGCAAATTTGCCCTCTTTCAGGTAACTACATCTAAGTGCACCAATGTTGTCAGTTCCTTCACTTGAAAGAAAAGAGTATCCCAAGGTGTAAAACTCTGCCCTTATCTCCAAATTTTCCAAAAGGAATTCTGGATATCCCTAGGATTTCTTCCTCTAGGTTTGGGGAGCCAGAAAACTAATCTGTCCTCAACTAAACCAAAGGAGATGAACCATGGAGAGGGAACAGGGGTAAGGAGTTAAATCTGAAGGGGAAAAGCATTCATAGAATACCCATAAGGGACAGAGACAGCAGCCCTGAACATTTGCTGTCATGTTATTCAGTTGCTTTGTGTCCAACTCTTTGTGATCTCATTTGAGGTTTTCTTGGCTCATTTTACAGATGAGGAAACTGAGGCAGAGTTGAGTGACTTACTCAGGGCCACACTACTAGTAGGGGGGTCTGAAGCTGGATCAGTCAGCCTTCCTGACTTCAGACCCAGCATTATATCCACTGCACCACTAAACTGCCCTTCATCTATATTACCAGTCCTTCAAATGCTTAGAAGCAAGCCTGTCATGTTTCCCCAAATTTCTTCAGATGACTTCAATATGGCAAAATAATCTCTAGCAACTTGCCTCAGATCACTCTTGAGCAGAGAGTGTTCAGACTTCCAGACTCCTAATCATTTCTTGGACCTTATCAATATTTTATTTCTCCATCAGAGTTTAGGGTGTCTCCACTTGGATATCCTGCCGATATTCAAAATGAAACCTCCTTGGGAATTTTTTTTCTCTCCATCATCATCCCATTTATCCTAAGAACTTCAGAATAGTCTTTAACTCTCTCCTCTTAGTCATCCTCCACTTCCAAACTGATTGTCACAACTTCCTCTATACTACTTTTTCTTTCTATTTTATCTCATGTCTTATTGTTTCCAATGCCACTGCTCTAATCAATATCTTCATCTTCTCAAATATAGATTAAAACATTCAAAAAACACTTATTAAGCACCTACCACATGCAGAAGATTGTTCTAGGTGTCAGGGAAGTTTAGTTAAGATACACTCCTTGCTCAGAGAGTTTACAATTAGGGGGTGCAAAATATACATACAAATAATTAAAAAATTGGTACTCTCCAAAGTTCTGCCCTGAGTCCTCTTTTTTCACTCTACATTTGATGATCTCATCAACTCCCATATATTCAACTATCATCTCTATAGAGATGATTCCAGTTTTTATATATCCAGTCTCAGTCCCGAGCTATAATCATATATCACCTACTTCCTCGTGGACATCTCAAGATGGATGTCCTATAGGAATCTCAAACTCACCAAGTCCCAAACAGAACTTGCAATCTTCCCCTCAAAGCTCTCCCCTTTTCCTATTATTGTTAAGGGCACCACCGTCTTTCTTATCGCTCAGGTTTGAAATTGAGGTTTCAATGGGATTCTTGACTCCTCACTCTTACCGGACCCATATATTCACTTTCTTGCTACACTTTGTAACATCTCCTATATATATGCATCCCCTTGTCTCCATTCACATACACCCCTACCTGGTGCAGGCCATCTTTACCTGCTGTCTGGACTATTACAACAGCTTTCTAATTAGGCTCCCTGTCTCAAGTCTTGCCTCCTTTGTTCACCTCCCACTCAGGTCTCACAGTGATCTTCCTAAAGTGCAGAACTAACCAAGTCTCTGCTCCTTCTCCCACTCAAAAAACTCCAATGGCTCCCTATATTACTTCCAGGATTAAATATAAAATCCTCTGTTGGACATGTTTGTTGTAAGCTAGCCTTTTCTTACCTTTCCAGTCTTGTACTCTTCATTCCAATTACAGAGATCTACTTACTGTTCCTTAAACAAGGCCCTCCCTTTCCTATACTGATGTTTTTGCACTGGGTACCTTGAACACTCTGCGCCCCCCTCCACCTCTTTAATTTCCCTGGCTTCGAGACTGCTCAGTTCCTACCTTCTTCGGGGGGTCCTTTCCCAGCTGCTAGGGCTCTTAGAAGGCCCTATTTCTCCTCTCTACCTATTCAAATCACACTCACCTTTCCAAGCCCACCTTAAACATTACCTCCCTTCAACAATAATTCAACCCAACAGTATCAAGTTCATACTTTGCAAATGGCCCACAGAATTTATCATTGGCATATCTGGGTTAATTTAATAATGATATCCTACTATGGCAGCTAGGTGGTACAGCAGATAGATAGAGCACCAGCCCAGAAGTCAGGAGGACCTGAGTTCAAATGTGGTCTCAGACACTTAACACTTCCTACCTGTCTGACCCTGGGCAAGTCACTTAACCCTGTTTGCCTCAGTTTCCTCATCTGTAAAATGAGCTGGAGGAAATGGCAAATCACTTCAGTATCTCTGTCAAGAGAAAGCCAAGTAGGGTCAGAGAGTTAGTTGGATATGATTAAGACTGAACAACCACCACCCTAACTAGCAGTACCATGTGGCAGGGAGACAGAATACGGTGGCTTCTAGAAGGCTGACAATGACCTGGGTGTGGGCCACACCTATAATCCTTACTACCTGGGGAGGTTGAGGCTGGCCAATTGCTTAAATTTGGGAGTGATGAACCGCAGTAGGGTTAAGCTAATCAGGTATCCACACAGGCTGGCACCAATACGGTGGCCCCCAGGAGCTGAGGGCCACCAGGCTGCTCAGGGATAAATTCACTCAAGTTGGAAAAATGTGGTACAGTACTGGACTGAGTCTTTGAGTGGTAGCTTCACTTCTAGCTGAAGCAAGGTAAGGAGAACAAGCCTCCAAAATAAATAAATAGACACACACACACACACATGCATACACACACACACACAGACACACACAGACAGACACACACACACACACACCCTCAGCAGCAATTGGTCTAGGCAGCATAACCAGTATGGAACTTCAATGAAAAGGAGCAAAATATATCAAGAAATTGCCTGACAGGAAAAGATGATGTTTTGTTAACAGCCAGAATGGTCTACTGGCAATCTCTCAGTAACAAGTGAAATCAAGGAAGAGTCTCCTGGGATGAGCAGATAAATATGGAAGGATGGCCAGCTGTATTGTTGGAACTTACAAATTAATGAAATGAGATCACCAAGTCATCTGAGTTTCTGTATATAATACCTAACAATATTATATGATGAATATACATAAAGTAGCTTTATTTCCCCAACCACATTCTATTTTCTTGAAGGCAGACATTATAATTCTTTTTATGTCCAGCAAAATCTAGATATGATGTTAGACATAAAACAAAGGTTCAATTGAATGATGTTCTAACAGGAAAAAACAACTTTCTATAGTCCAAGGTCATATGGGGAAATGCACTGTGATTGTGAGATCCTACCCATGATAAGCATGAAGTAATAGAAGAAAACTCAGAATCTGCTCTTAAATAAGCTAAGTTGGTGCACTGGAACTCTTTAAGACAAACAGCAGTTATTGGATTGGAGCAAGCAAGGGGTAGATGGCAGGGGTAATGAAAATCTATAGAATACATGGAAAGTAGGTGCTTAATTAAGAGTTGGTTGCCCTGCTTAACCAATGGATCAACCAATTCAATCTTTATGCTTTTCTTCCTAACTCTGCTTCCTTTGATGTTTATGCATCAGTACCTCCAGGTAAGTTAGGGTTTCATGAGCTTTGAATCAATACATATTGCTCTTTGATTAGCAGTTTCAGCCAAATGTTTAATGACGGAAGAGGTGAAAACTGTAAGAGGAGGTTTTCTGATTTACATGGATTTTAAAATTCTGAGTCTCCAACTCTTTTATCATTACAATATAACCACGTTTGCACCTATATACAATGAAAAAAAATGATTGAAAACCTAGGCTACCTACACTCACACTGGAAAATCACAGGACCTTTATTTTCTTCAGGTAAAATTACAAAATCTCATTTGGAAGGAACTAAAAATATCATCTAGTCTATGACCTACTTTCTTAAACTGTGGGTCATAACCCCATATGGGGTCTCCTACCTAAATGTGGCAGTTGTGAAATGATCAATAAATGTTTGATTTGTATTCCTATTTTATATACCTATATACCCAGAGTCACATAAAAATTTCTTGGAGGGAAAAAGGGGTCACGAGTGGAAAAAATTTAATAAGTCCTGGTAACCCTGTAAGTCGTCATCCCATCTTCACTTGTAGACTCTAAATGAAAAGAATTCACAAGACAACCCATTCCATTTTTGAATATCTGCAACTTTTAGGAAGTTGTTCTTTCCATGAAGCTTAACACTGCAATTTCTACTGCCTATTCCTTGTCCTGCCCTTCAGAGACAAGCAGGAAAAGTTTCTTCTTCTATATGACAGTCCTTCAATAAGTGGAGAGACATAGCACGTCCTTCTGTCTTCTTTTTTCCAAGTTCCATCAATCATCGTCCCATGACATGATCTCAATTACTGTTTCTGGTCCATCTCCTCTACTCTTCTTCTCCAAATACAATGGAACATTCTAGGATGCATTCTCATTTTGCTCTCTTTCATAGGTGCTCCTCATATTTACTGCCCTGCAACCCTCTATCTTCTCAATATTGGCCAGTGTTGGACAGATTGCTTGTTCTCCACCCTTTTCCTCTAAAATCAGGTCCCAAGGTAAGTATCTACAAACCCTTAAGTCACTTCCTAAAAAAAGGGCTGGGGAGTAGAAAAAAAGGCAAACAAAGAGAAGGCAGAGACAATCTCAGCTTCCATCCCAAACCCCTACAGATGCTCATTTTTAAGAAGAGAATCTTCAAAGAGGTCAGAGCCACCTTGATTCTCTTCACCTCTGCCTTACATAGGGAGAGAAAATTAAAACTTAATACCTTGAGACTAGCTGTCAAGCCCAAACAAGGGGAACATTCAAGAGTCAATGACCTAACTTCTGGTGAGGGAATAAATATCCGTATCAAAGGAAAGGCCATGCTTACAGAGATGTATTGTGAAATAAGTTTATTCATAGTTGCACCATACATATTTTTTCATAACCTCATAGAACTTATCTTGGAGTTGTAAAGGACTAGACTAAAAGCCAGGAGACTTAGATACTAGTCCTAGTTCCATCTCTAATTCACTATGGCCTTGAGCAATCTTAACCTCTGTAAGCCCATTTCCTGATCTCCAAGGTAGAAATATTATCTGTTCTATCAATGTCCTTATTGTAGTGCTATGCAAATACAGGTGGCCTAATTTTTTATTCTTTTTGGGCCCTGCTGTCTGAATGTTGTTGTTCAGTCATTTTTCAGTGGTGCCTGGCTCTTCATGACCCCATGTGGGATTTCCTTAACAGAGATACTGGAGTGGCTTGCTCCATTTCCTTCTGCAGCTCATTTTATGGATGAGCAAACTGAGGCAAACAGAATTAAAGGCTTACTCAGGATCACACAGCTAGGAAGTGTCCGGATTTGAAATTGAAGATGCATCTTCCCAACTCCAGGCCCAGTGCTCTGTGCATTATGGTGTTCCCAGCTGCCCTACTGTTTATGTAGGCACAAGCCGTAATGAGGATTTCACAACTGATCTCCAGTAATATCATTCTTTTGGTAATAAGTCTGGATTACTGAAAGAGTTGAGGTTTAAACTTACTTTCAGGTGACTTAGATGTACTAGTATCAATCAAGCCTTAACTGGTAATGCTAGGAAATCTTGCAGAGAAATATCACACAAATGAAGAGTCAGAAATTTGATAAATCAACGATCCTTTACTACAGGGCAGCTAGATGACAATGGGGGATAGAGCTGGGCCTAGAATTTGGGAGACTCCTATTCGATGGGTCTGTCATTTAACTCTGTTTGCCTCAGTTTCCTCATGTGTAAAATGAGCTAGAAAGAAAAAATGGCAAACAACTCCAATATATTTATCAAGAAAACAAAGAGTTGAATCTGACTGAAACAACTTAACAGTTCTTTTCAATAGACTATGTAGACTTGAATTTGTTAGCAAGCTATTGCCTTTGTTTCTCAATGCAATCTGTGTGATATTTTATTAGTGATGAACTGCCACCTTCTGGTAGTAGAGACCTTTCTGATGAGTGTACTGACAAGAATATACTATCGGAAGCGAGATGCTAAGATGGGCTTTGAACCTCTCTCTTTCCTGGACCCATCCTCTGCACCTGATGTGTAAATGAAGACAGACTGGCTCCCTCAAAAGATAGTTGGAGCTGCCAAAAGCAAAGGTCCTTCTTCAGCAATCCAGATGCAACAAGAGCATGGAAATTCTGTCATTATGCAGGCTGCAAACAACTACAGAAATTAAGTTGAATATTTTAACATGACAGTGCTGGTGGGGATAAGAAAGAAAAGATTTTATTTTATAAAAAATAATTAAATGATGGGGTTTTGAACTCTGAAAATGTAAGGATTTTGTTTTGGGGATGATGGGAAACAGAATATATACAGAGGTCCAACCTAAAGTCAGAATACTCAAAAGTCCACTTGTACATAAAAGGTCACTGCAATCAATCTAGGGACACAACTCAAAGCAAACGAAAAGTAAATTTGCTAGTATTATCAGGATATAAAAGACCCTTTGAAACTGCAAATACTCTACACAACTTAGTCATTCCTCAAAATGTAAAGAAATCAGATGGTGGGGTAAGAACAAAATGAGACTAGAAAATATTCCATTTGCTATAGAACTATACAAGCATCACTTTAGGACACTAGGGCTGTTTTTGTTTTATGTGTGGCAAAAATTTTGTGAAGCTTTTCTATCAAGCTTATAGCAGGAATGTCCTTGAGATAATACAGTTCCACCTTGCATATTATGATAATTTAAATTAGGAACAAAGAACTCTGCTAGGGAAAGGCAAATGGGAAACCTCCTTGTCCCCCCCAAACAAATATATAACCTTACATCAAAACACATAGGATAAGAAGATTGGTTAAAATCACTTTGCATTTATTTGGCTAAATGACAAAAGCCCAAACAACTCTGAACAGATTAACAACACACAGACAGAAACTGATAGACTACAAACCAACGGAGAAAAACTTTCCTTTGGATACTCTGGCATTATTGATAAAGTTAACATTCATGCCAAGATCTGTGTTTCTTTTCAAGACGATTCCTTTCCCCCAGGAGCTTCAACCTCAAAACAATCTAAGATGACAAATCTTTGTTTATGGGGTCAGGAAGGCCCATGTTTAATCTGAATGAATTTAACCTGAGTCATTTTAACTTGGAACCTAATGTAAAACAGATGTTTTCACTTTTTACCTTCCTGTCCCTATCTAGTAAAAACCTACCTAAGACTTTGGCAGAAAGAAAATACTGTGTTGTGGGTTTTTTAAAAAAGGAAATTAGTATTCTAATATCATAACCCCAAGACCATATTCCATTTATTAATCAGGAAAAATAACAGCTAGTAGGGACCATTTCTGTATCCCATGACAATCTGTTCTCCCAAGAGAAGAAAAAAAGTACAAATCATTGTGATGACTCTGAAAAATATAGATTCTTAGAAATACTTATATTGATGAGTTAAAAAAAATACAATTACTTACAAAACATCAGTCTTTTTAAAAATTTTTTTCCCATCTGCATTGGTCAGGCTCCCTATCATACTGTATACAGAGAAAATTCTTGAGAGCTATGGCTTTTGAGAGGACTAAAAAGGCAAATGTAGTTGATTTGAAGAGATTGTGGGGAAGAGATCTAGAGTAAGATCCTAAAAAGCATCAAACTCCTTTATAGAGGAAGCCATGCTTAGATCAAGATAATCTAAAGATGGATCTAAGGATAATCTAAAGGCTGTGAAGAAGTACTACAGAAATGAGTCCCCATCAATGCTTACTTTCCTAGGTGCTTGGCCCCAGGCAAAAAAAAGAAAAAAAAATTAATTATGGTGCAGCCTAAGGTGTTCTTATGTTGGAGAAAAGAGTTTTATTCCCTTTATTAATGATGTGTGCAGATTTTTTTCTCTCTCTCCATAATTTAAAGAAGACTCTGGCTCATATTCTCACCTAAGCCTTTGATTATGGTCTGATTTTTGATTTCTCCGAAGAGGCCGAAGCAGGAGAAATAATCCCCTCCCATTTTTTTCATGTAAATTGTCACAGCTCATTTCCTCACTGTCATGGTGATTGATGAATTTGCAAAGCAGAAAGTATATATTCTGTCCAGGCCACTACTAAATGCCCCATCCTTAATGTTAGTCTCATGGTATCTATGACTGCCTGCAAATACCTCTTTCTAACCTGCAGACCATCATCTAGCTTTGAACCTTCTATCAAGTCTATGCTATTTCTACCTTATCCATTTGAGCCTACTGCTTTCACTGACCCATGGATATTGAGAAACAATCCTACACCTTCATAAACAAAGGAGTAGTCATGGTACAGAAATTTCTCCCCTCTAATTTCATTTAATTAGGTAAAGAATGAAAGAGGCATCATTCCAGTGGTATCAATTATTTTCCTTTCTTAGTTTCCCTTCCCCAGGTGCAAACATGTTGAAAGGTAAGGTATCCAGACAAACATTTCTGGCCACAAAAGGAGTCAACTTCATGAAAAGCTATCTTTGTTTGGATGATGTCTACTTGAAACAGGTGAAAAGATAGCTCTCATCACAAACTCGGGCTTTACAATTTGTGGCTAAACAATTTGCCTAGAGATTACTTGCTGAGGATGGGGCATATCTGAACAGAGTATTCCAACAGTCATTGGCAAAGAGGAGTAAGTCTTATCTGCTAACACTCCAAAGTCAATGCACTTCTGGTGAACAACTGAAAGGAGGAAAAACCATATTCTAAAGGTCTCTCTGTGGATAAATCCACATCTTAAGAAGAAATTGTAAACTCAAGATACTAGGACATTCCATACCATAAAACAGCTTGGGGACAGATTTCGGCAGTAATAGCTTTGCCTTCCCCACACCACCACCAGCTTTCAAATACAGTCTCAGAAAATATTAAATCTGTACCAGGAAGAACGTTCTAGACAAAAACAGTATCACTAACAAGGGAAATCTGCCTGGCTGAAGCAAAGAAGTTAAATGAACACTTGATCAAATGAAGCCACAAAGCAGCATAGCATAGATTTTAAATGTTACAGAGGATCCCAAACCAAAGATCATTAGAACCAAAAGGCTCCAGAATAAAAATGGCGCTTCATCAGAAACACAGTTTCCATAAGCCACAGGGGAATCCAGAGGAACTCTCCCTCTATTTCATTTCCTTCACTTTGATATGTCAGCAGCCTCTCAAGGCAGTTTGAATCTTAAGAATTCTAGCTGCCTTGCTGGGTAAATACAGTGTAAATCCTGTGACAATTACTTGTCATCTAGCAGGCACAAAAAACAGGTTTTATTAGAAAGCATTCATGTGGGAGGCCATGGGAGGCAAATAGCCCCAACACATGGACAAACACAGAAAGCAATTTGTGGTTTTCGAAGCTGAAAACACTATAACTCCACCCCCACAAGGGGCACTGATAAGCAACCGAGCAGAGCCAGACACAGGCAGCCTTCCCAGCCGGCCCACTAGGTGAGCCCAGAGGCTAGTGGCTGCTCTGCTGGCCATTTGGTTGAGGAGGCAGGATGGTGAAGCTAAGAAGCAGGCACATGCGCAGCAGCAGTAGCAGCACAGCATCTGCATTCCTTGGGACAGAAGTCAAGTGATGCCTTCCCCTGAGGCCTGAGGCAGGCCCAGGTGAATGGTGGGTGGGAGGGAGCCAGCGAGGGCTGCACCAAACTCAGGTCACACGCTTGGGAAAGGTATTTGGGCTCTGGTTTGCAGAAGAGAGGGAAACAGTCTCTGTTTGCTCTGTCTCCCAGAGAGGAGGAAGAGATCGAGAGGGCTTATCAAGTTCAAGAAAGTTCTGAGGAAAAGCAATGAGAGAGTGTGGCTGCTGTCAGAGAAAGGGAGGCAGGTCCTTGACTCAGCTCCCCAACTCCAAGGATTCTTCTCCAGTCATTAAATGTGGGCATGGCAACATGGATTAAAAGAACACACTGAAAGCCTTCAAACACTTGCAGTGGTATCCTTTTTGGTAAAAGCAAGGTAAAGTTCTAGCTATGGGAATGGTTGGGTCCAAGACTGTTTCCCCACTGGAATTCAGTTTATAAGCAGAGTTTGCATATCAATGTATACACATGAGCACACACCTACACAAATATCACAGTATGCTCTGTGCTCTAAAAGCAGGCCAGAGAGAAAAAGAGGCAAAAGCCCACACAAAGGGCTCCTAGGCAGCTTGGTAAATTGGAGATGATTTTCTGAAAAAGATTAACATTTCAGGGAAACTGATGAATTATTATCCCTCTACTCACTGTCCTCAAGGATCACAATGCTAGTATATTTCCAGCAGATCCACTTCAAGAAGTGAAAAGAAACAAACCCAGAGACCCTCTTCTGAGAGCTCTCTACTACACCTCAGCACATTTTCCAGCAACCAGCTTAGGGTATTTGTGACTTCAGGAGGTCAGCTTTGCCTTCAAAAAAAAAGAAAAAAGAAAGAAAGAAAAAAAGAAAAAAAAGGAAATCAAAAATAAAGAAGTTCACATCATTTTCCCTAAGCCACATCTGGCATGGCTCACATCAGGTGTAAAGACTTGGCAAGTCAGTCTGCTTCAGAGCCGAAACAAAATTATAGTGATTGGGGAGGGAGTAGAGGGAAGGCCTCTGGGAACAATTCTGTTTTTCCTCTCCTGGTTGGGGCTCCACTTATTACATTTAAAAGGCTATTTTCTTAATTAATAAAACTATTATTTTTCCCTTCAAGATTATCTGAATGCAAACAGTAAAGCAATGTCCTCCTGGAGGCTGGTGTAGGGGGATGGAAGAGAGGCATCTAAGGCAGTCCCTCCTCTGTTTCCCAAGGTGATGCCTTTTGGAGGACAGGCTACTTTGATCTCTGTCCCAGGTCCTCCTTCCCTTGCCTACAACTATCCTTGAGTTGACAATTTGGAATTCAAAAGACAGCTGGAGGACAGAGGAAGGAAGAAGGGAGTTGGGCTGGCAAATTAGTCCTCTTCATCATCTTCACTTATGTCATACTGAACACCCTTGTGTACCGAGAGGTTCGCTGGGGAGGATGGCGGAGAAGTCTTGCCAGAGAAGGGCCATCGAAAAGAGGGAGAAGGGGAGCGTTCACGAGTGGGGCTGTTGCTCGGGCTCTGCTTGGGACTAATGGCTTGAAGCATCCGGCCTTTTCCTTCCTTCAGCATGTGTTTCTGAGAATAGAGAAGGTAACAAAAGAAAAGTTAGAGGAGATCTCTGGTGATGCTAGTTCAGTACTAATGGATTGTGGATTCTGAGCTAGAACATAACTAGTAGGTCACACACTCCAACTCTCAATTAACAGGTGAAGAAACTGAGGCCCTAGGAGGCCAAGTGACTTGCTTTTAGATCACATGGTACTTGAATAAATACCTAGTGACTCATCCTAGGCTTCAGATATTGCAGGATGACTTTGGAGCACACAAGGAAGCAGAATCATATGCTTGGCAATGGCTTTGGAAACTTTAGGCACAAATGAATTTTAAAGAGGTTCTATGCTATAGCAACCCACCTGCTGACCATATAACCAAGGATCCTAGAAGTAGATGGGACACCCTCAGAAAGTCATCTCAACAACAACCCTTTCCTTCTAGACAAAATTATAGATCAATCCATTTCAACTGAAAACTATCACAGTCATCAAAGTTGCTGAAAGTCTCCTAGTGAAAGCTAAAGAT
>JAJPUD010007968.1:70229-97755 GCA_023553655.1 Myrmecobius fasciatus
CTAAAGATCTCTGGATCATCCTTTCTAATATCCAAATCCTCTCAAGAAATCTTTCTTGGAATTTAGCCTAAATCTCTGTTGCTGTGAAATATGCCACTGTCACATAATTTGGAAAGGACACTTCCTTTTTCAAAGCAGATTCTTTAATATTCAGACTCAAAACAGGTATACTTACTAAAAGTAAGAATTCATCTAATATCATTCTTCAGGAAAAGTAACCAAATCCTTAAAAGGATATACCCTCTAACGAATGAGAAAAATCATACCAGTGCTCCTTCTGGGCCAAACATCTCCAGGAAGTTTCCAATGAATTCTCGGGATTTCTCCTCCCACTTCTGAATGAGGTCAATGCTTTTCTCTTCCACCTTCTGCACAAACTCTTTTGACTTTTCCTCTACATCTTTCACCTTTTTCTTTACTTTGTCTACACGTTCCTGCAAATTATATTTCTTCTCCTGGAGAAGGAAATAATTATTTTGAAAAATACTCACTTAGAATGGGCTATAAAAGGAAAGGAAGGTTTCTAAATCTTGTTTATAATTTCCTATTTTAAGAATTTCATTTCTATCCATATCCCATTACAATCTGTTTATTTTAGAAGATAAATATGGATGAACATACATTATGGTCTAAATGATCATTTTACACCAAGTTCTTCATACAGGCCTGGGGCCCATA
The DNA here is from genome assembly GCA_023553655.1 of Myrmecobius fasciatus. Classification (NCBI taxonomy): domain Eukaryota; kingdom Metazoa; phylum Chordata; class Mammalia; order Dasyuromorphia; family Myrmecobiidae; genus Myrmecobius; species Myrmecobius fasciatus. Next base: position 70,908 of record JAJPUD010007968.1, read on the forward strand.
AACAAAATTACAATGGATGTCCAGAGTGAAGCAGACATTTAACTAATACAGATGGATTCTTTAGATTTAAAACCTAAGCCTGAAGCATGGGCAGTTCAGGCAATATCCATTTCTGGGCAAGTCACTTAACCCCAACTGCCTCAGCAAAAAGCAAAAAAAACCCCAAAAAACAAAAAAACAAGTTGAATAGAAAGTCAGTAGAGTCTGGTACAGTGATTCTCCAAGTATGGTCCAAGGACCTTGAGGGTGCCTGAATCCCTTTCAAGATCTCCAAGGTAAAAAACTTTTTCATAATATTAAATGCAGAAGCAGAAAGGAGAATTCAGTTATTTTTGTTAAGCCAAGCATCAAAGAGCTGCTTTACAAAACTATGTAAAACAATGCCACTCTTCTCACTAAGTTTTCCTGTCTTGAAAAATATGGTATTTTTCATTAAAATGTTATTTATATCAACATATAATGGACTTATTATTTTAAGTGAATTAATAAACATTTTTAAAAGTTATTGGTTTAACAACTAATATGGTAAATATCAATAGAAACAATTCATATTAACAAATGTTCTTTGGGTCTTCTATAATTTTTAATAAAAAATTAGGCGTCCTGCAGTCAAAAAATTCGAGAAACACTGGTTTAGTGCAAAATATACTGGATTTAAAAGCTAAGGTCCTAAATCCACTTCTAGCCCTACCACTAACTAGCCAAATGACCCTGAGCAAATCACTGAACTTTCATCTCAGCTTCATTTACAAAATGGTAACAGTAAGGACCTATGAGTAGTTCTGAGAATCAAATAAAATAATGAATCATAATATATATGAAATCACTTTGTGACCATAAAGTACTATCAATATGACCTCACAGAGAGTTGCTAGTAATACTATAATTATGAACTCCAAAGAGAATTATGTCTACAAAGAAATAATTAAATTTCAAAGGCAAAAATGTTTACATATCAAATTTGTTCAATGATTATTAAATATCAAATATCAAATCACTTTCCCTTTACACATATTGAACAGAAATATTTTACTCTTTATGTACATATTTATTGACCTTATCCAATTGTCTATGTATTCTTATATATTAAAACACATTTAAAAGCTTTATAAAGGGCTATGACTCACATTGATGAAGCTGACATTGAGTTCCTTGGCAGTGTATCCACGCTGAAGGTTCCGCCTTGCATATACGTCATAGTCCCGAACGATGCGGGTGATGATGTCTGATGTGGATATACCCTCTGTCCTCTGTGTTGGAGCGAACATGCCTAACACCATCACACAGACACACACACACATATACATACATGATAGGATACTATTTAGCCCAGATGATGGGACTTATTAATTTCATAAGGGAAGCCTAGTCAGTATAGCCATAGCACTGCCACAGCAAAGTTTAAAATCCCAGGCTCCTATGTATTACAAAAGGAAACCTTCAGGCTTAGAAAATGATTCCATAAAAGGGGAAGGCAATATTACGGAATGGGAACTGCAAGTAGAAACTGAGGAGACTGCAGGGCACTGGAATTAGGAAGAATTTGGGCAACTCAATATATATAAACAAGATTTTCTGAAATTAAATTAGCTGTCAAAGGGAAGGCAAGGGCAGAAGGTGCTGAGAACCACTATAGAAAAGGCAGGACTGTCTCAGCTTTACTTCAGACCTTGTGTATGACCAGAGAGAGACAAGACATGGTCTTGGAATTAGCTTCCTCCTCTGTTAAACCCTCTTTAGTTACTATTGATGTCCCACAATTTAAGAATCCACCATTGGACTCACCTGCTTCTTTGATGTGTTTGTAAACATCATCACTCCCAGCAGAAGAATATGGGATGTCATCATGGGCTACAAAATCAATCTGAAAATAGGAAAGTATTTCAAACTCAGGAAAATTACCATCTGAAAACATCCAGCAAACCTTCCTAGGAAAAGGACACTAATCAGAAGTTAGATCTAACCTCTCTGTCATAGTCATAAATTTTCTAACAGTCCAATAACCTCATCAGGCAATGGTCATACTCATAAATTTCCTAATTTATTCACAAATTATGCAACCAACAGCCCAATAACTTCATCAGGAATAGTGGCAAAACTGAGATTTATTGGCTTCAACAGCTTGAAACACTATAGAAATCTATTTTTAAAGTTGTTACACCATGATTGTACATGTTTAACCTACATCAGATTACTTACTGTCTTAGGAGGGAGGAGTTAAGGGAGGGAGGAAGGGAGAAAAATCTGGAACACAAAATCTTATAAAAATGAATACTGAAAACCATCTTTATGTGTATTTGAAAAAATGAAAGGGAGGGAGTGGAAGGAAGGGAAGAGAAAAGAAGGAAGAGAGTGAGGGAGGAAGGAGGAAGGGAGGAAGTGAGAAAAGAAGGGAAAAGAGAGAGGGGAAGGGAAAGAGAATGAGAATGGATGAAGAAAGGAGGGAGGAAGGAAAATTGCCACCATGACTTTGCTCAAGGAATGGAGTTTGGCTTGTAAGTCTGGCAGTAAATCTCATAAGTAGCACACTGATCCTATGAATGAAGATGAGAGAACTCTTCTTTTTCTAATTCTGTAAAAGACTAAGTAAGGGTCTTTGTCAATACAGCATTAGTTTAAAAACAAATTTGTCTCTGATTGCTTCTCTTTTCATCATTTAATGAAATAAGATGAAATTGTAACTAAAATTTATTTTACTGCTAATATTAAAGAGTTATAGCTGAGTTCCAAAAGCCAAATTAAAAAAAAAAAAAAAAGGCTTTTTGATTCCAGAATGCTTTTTTTTTTTTTTTTTGGTAACTAATGTTATATTTTTTATAGTAAGTTTTTTTATTTTTTAAAATACATGTCAAGATAGTTTTCAACATTCACCCTTGGAAAACGTGTTCTAAATTTTTCTCCCTCCCTTCTCCTCCCTCCCCCCATCCCCCATGGCAAGTAATCCAATATAGGTTAAACATGTGCAATTCTTCTAAACATATTTCCACACATCATGCTTCACAAGAAAAATCAGATCAAAAAGGAAAAAAAATGAGAAAGAAAAAAAAAAAAGCAAGCAAAAAATAACAACAAAAAAAAGTGAAACTACTATGTTCTGATCCACATTCAGTCCCCATAGTTCTCTCTCTGGATGGATGCAGATGGCTCTCTCCATCCCAAGTCTATTGGAATTGCCCTGAATCACCTCATTGTTGAAAAGAGCCAAGTCCATCACAGTTGATCATCACATAATCTTGTTGCCATATGCAATGTTCTCTTGGTTCTACTCACTTCACTTAGCATCAATTCATGTAAGTTACTCAAGGCCTCTCTGAAACCATCCTGCTGATCATTTCTTATAGAACAATAATATTCCATAATATTCATATACTATAACTTATTCAGCCATTCTAAAACTGATGGGCACCCATTCAGTTTCCAGTTCCCTGACACTACAAAAAGGGCTGCTACAAACATTTTTGTGCACATGGATCCTTTCCCCTCTTTTATGATCTCTTTGGGATACAGACCCAGTAGAAACACTGCTAGATCAAAGGATATGCAGAGTTTCATAGCTCTTTGGGCATAATTTCAAATTGCTCTCCAGACTGGTCGGATCCACCAACAATTTATTATTAGTGTCTCAATTTTCCCCACATCCCCTCCAACATTTATCATTATCTTTTCCTGTCATCTTAGCCAATCTAAGAAGAGGTATGAAGTGTTACCTCAGAGTTGTCTTAATTTGCATTTCTCTACTCAATAGTGATTTAAAACATTTTTTCATATGACTAGATGTGACTAATTTCTTCATCTGAAAACTGTTCATATCCTTTGACCATTTGTCAATTGGAGAATGATTTGTCTTCTTATAAATCTGAATCAATTCTCTATATATTTTAGAAATGAGGCCTTTATCATAAACATTGGATGTAAAAATTTTTTCTGCAACTTCCTGCTTCCCTTCTAATCATGGCTGCATTAGTTTTGTTTGTTCAAAAACTTTTTAATTTAATGTGATCAAAATTATCCATTTTGCATTTCATAATGTACCCTAGTTCTTCTTTGACCATGAATTCCTTTCTTCTCAACAGATCTGAGAGGTAGACTATCCCTTGTTCTCCTAATTTGCTTATGTCACTCTTTTTGTCTAAATCATGAACCCATTTCAACCTTATCTTGGTATAGAATATTAGGTGCTGATTAATGCTTAATTTTTGCTATAGTATTTTCCAATTTTCCCAGAAATTTTTGTCAGTTAGTTCTTACCTCAGAAGCTGGAGTCTTTGGGTTTATCAAACAACAGAGATTACTATAGTCATTAACTATTGTGTCTTGTGAACTGCTGATCAACTACTCTATTTCTTAGTCAGTATCAAATGGTTTAAAGACCACTGCTTGATAAGATAGTTTTGGATCTGGTACAGCTAGGCCATCTTCATTTGTAATTTTTTCATTAACAAAATTGATCTTCTTACTGGATAGTAATTCTTATATGCAATGATAAGGGATGATATAGAACAGCAATCTTTTAGGGGTAGCAAAGCAATTTTTTAAAAAATTTATTCTCTTTTAAAGAGGATTGGAAAAAAGGTGTGGGATTAGTGACTGCCACAAGTCATTGTTCAACATTCTCCAAACTTGAAGAAGCTGTTTACAGAGTAAAACAGCTCAATCAAAGACAACCATCAAAAAAATCTAAGAGAATGTTTCCTGAGAAAGGAGGGTGGGATAAGCAAAGGGAGGGAGATATCACTTATAATCTTTTTTTTTCTTTTTTTCTTTTTATTTATTTATTTATTTTTAAATTTTATTTTATTTGCATAACATGTGTGGGTAATTCTTCAACAATAACCCTTACATAGCTTTCCGTTACAAATTTTTCCCCCCAACTTCCCCACCCCTCCCCTAGATGGCAGGATATCCACTACATGTTAATTATGTTAAAATATTGGCAAATCGAATATATGTATACATATTTCCAAACTTATCATTGTTGTGCAAGAAAAATCTTATCTACACAAACGATATATCAGATAAAGGAAACACAATGTAAGCAAACATCAATCAAGGAGTATGAGAATGTTATGTTGTGGTCCACATTTCGCATCCCTCTCTCTGGGTGTATATGGCTTTCTTCAGTGAACAATTGGAGGTGGTTTGAAACATATCATTGTTGAAGAGAGCCATGTCCATCAGAATTAATCGTCATATAGTACTGTTGTTGCCGTGTATAATGATCTCCTGGTTCTGCTCATTTCACTCAGCATCAGTTCATGTAAGTCTCTCCAGGCCTCTCTGAAATCATCTTGCTGGTCATTTCTTACAGAACAATAATATTCCATAATATTCATATACCATAATTTATTCAGCCATTCTCCAATTGTAGGGCATCTATTCAATTTCCAGTTTCTAGCCACTACAAAAAGGGCTGCCACAAACATTCTTGCACATGTGGGGCCTTTTCCTTTCTTTATGATTTCTTTGGGATATAAGCCCAATAGAAATGCTGCTGGGTCAAAGGGTATGCACAGTTTGATAACTTTTTGAGCATAGCTCCAAATTGTTCTCCAGAATGGCTGTATCCATTCACAGCTCCACCAACAATGCATCAGTGTCCCAGCCCTCCCACAACCCCTCCAACATTCATCATTAACTTTTCCTGTCATTTTAGCCAATCTGACAGGTGGATATCACTTATAATCTTAATCATCAATTAAGTAATAATTTATTGATAGCGCACTGAGAGCAAGAATAAGAACCAGTATAAGTTGAACAATGTTACAAGAAAAAACAGTAAAGAGGGTATTTGATGGATGGCATGAGAGAACACTAAAGATCAACTTCCTAATTTTACCTAGGATCTATTCAAGTTAAACCACTAAAAAATTATCTCACATAATAGTTTTCTTTTACTCATTTAAAATATAGAAGATGATGATTTTATCTGTTTGTAAGGGTCTCCAACAAATATTCCTTATCCCTACATCTTCCTAAAACGTGTTTCACAGCATCTCAGCCATAACTATTCTTCATTTCTTCATTTAAGTAGCTTTTTATAGTTTTTCTATGTAAAGAGAATTTTTTTTTTCTTAATTAGACTTGTGATTTCATCAGTGTAAGGAATTTCCAGCAAGGAAAACCCCTCTACCTAAGAGGACCAGTCCTTAGTCTGGAGCTCCAAGAGGTCAATGAGAGTTGCCAAAGGTCACTTCTGGTGAGAATATATGCGTTAATTTATCATGTTCAAAGCATTTCTGCCCTATTAAGTTTCCTCACTTTTTATACCCACCTTTTCCAGAAACAATGGCATTTTTCATTTTATATGAGGACCAAGACAGGACAAAGAATTTACAATCCTCAATTCATAAACTAAAAGAAAACATTACTTTCTCCTCCTCACCAAACTTTTACTACAAAATTTGGTTCCCAGATACCAGATCCTGAGAACAGGATATATATTCATATAAGCATTCTATATCCTCTTCTATAGGAAGGGAGAGACAAGCCCAGGTAACACTTCTTGAGAGTAGAAGGGGAGGTAGATTCAAAAATGGACACCCAAACACACACACAGAGTCTCTTACCTGATGCTCTGCCAGGAATTCAGGTGTTAATGTCCAAGGAGCATTTCTCACCACTTCATCCACATAGCGGCAGTGCTGAACTGCATCGTAGCGTTCATTTTCATTCATCACTGTGAAGCCCTTGAAATTATGTGTCAGTTCATCACTGCAAACTGAGTCAATGGGCATCATTAAGTTATTAAGACAAAAAACACTACTACTTGCTCAACCCCCAGCTTGTATTCTTTTTCCCCTAGAAAATGAATCAATATCCACATGCTGAACAATTTTCTAGGTGTAGCTAAGCCACCAAATCAAAGTGATTGGATATGCATTTTTCCAACCATAGATGTACATTCCTCTAATTCTAAGGACTTTATATATTAAGAACTATTAAGAACCATGCCTAAGTGTGAAACCCAGAAAGCCTATAAAGGGTTAAAGGAGACTGTACCATTAAGGAACAGGTCAGTTCTCTGAAAACCACAGCTGTGAATCATAACACACTTGAAGGAATTGCAAATCAGCCTTTACTGACACAGATGTTGCTTGTGGATTGGGAATGAAATAAATTGGAGGGAAGAGGGAAGAGGAGAGAGCTCAGAGAATGCAACTGCTCAGTCTCCTTGTAAAATTATCATCCTCTCACATGAAGGGATCTATTCTGCTGGCCAAAATTAGATCCTCAGCAGCTACTAGTGGGTGGCTCACATAACAAGAACTTTCCTAGAGTAGATAAAATAAAGGTCTAGGAATGAATACACTTAGTTTAGCTCTTTGCACTGGCATAGACTTAGCTATCTCTTTATAATTCAGGTGATTAATACCTATATATACAGCTTGATTGGGACTACATTAGTTTATAGTATCCTGAAGTGGTCCCATATACAAAACTGTGGATAAAATAAATCAATAATGCTCAATGATTCAAGTAACTTAGTCTAAAAGTAAATGAAGGAATTATACAGTATTTTGATTCTATAAGCAAAGTTTTATCCTCTCAACTGTAGTTACTCCGACTGTGTATTTCAGTATTAGAAAGAAAGAAGAGGTACTTACCATCTCTTTCTGAATAAAAGTAAAAAAAATCTTACCTCCCACGATAAGGTACGTGTTAGGGAATAGATTTTTTGCTTGCATCAGGGCCCGGGCATGACCAGAGTGAAATAAGTCAAATATACCATCAGCATAAACCCTTACAGGTCGATCACCTTAAAATGAAAGATAAAAAAAGCCTCATTAAAAAGAAGTGATTCATCATCTTATACTCTGAAAACGGCACTGGATAAGATCCAGTTAGACAAAACAGAGCTATAGTTTCCCTCTATGTAAATGCCAAAAAATGTCATTGGATTCAACTGATTGACTACTGTGTCTACCAAATGATCTGGAATTTAACACCTCCTCCTCTATTTCCTATTTCAATTGTCTCTGATTATCCATTCAAATTGAAGAAATTAGAAATATCCCAAAATTTTCCTGTACAGTAAGTAAATATAAAAAGTCATATTAAAATAAAAACCTAAAAGAATAAAAGAAAGTCAGTTCCTTTGATAACTATGCCTAGAAGAATTGTTACATACAAAAGACAGTAAATGATTTCAATTATATAACACTGAAAAGCTTTTGCACAGTCAAATCAATTCAGACAGAATTGGAAGAAAAAAAATTTATTTGGGGGAAAATTTTTGCATAAGTATCACTGACAAATATCTGAAATCCAAATTTCATAAGGAAATTCACACAGACCTATTAAGAACACAAGTCATTTCCCAATAAATAACTTGGCCAAAGAATATAAACAAGCAGTTTCCTTGTTTCTTTAAAAAATTTTGTTTTTCACTTTCCACACAAATAAAGTCAGACTTAATCACTTGGAAAAATATCAAGTTCCCCTGGGTAGGCTGAGCGAATATAATAAAAATGACAATATTACCCAAACTAATTTACTTATTTAGTGCCATACCAATCAAACTCCCAAGAAATTATTTTACAGATCCAAAAAAATTGGGAGCAAAGTTCATCTGGGAGAACAAAAGGTCAAGAATTTCAAGGGAATTAATGTAAAAAAAATGTTGATGAAGGTGGCCTTGCTGTGCCAGCACTAAAACTATATTATAAAGCAGCGGTCATCAAAACCATTTGGTACTGGCTAAGAAATAGAGCAGTTGATCAGTGGCATAGGATAGGATCACAGGACAAACCAGGCAATAACTGTAGTAGTCTAGTGTTTGATAAACCCAAAGACCCCAGCTTTTGGGATAAGAACTCACTATTTGACAAAAACTGCTGGGAAAATTAGAAACTAGTGTGGAAGAAATTTGGGCTTGACCCACACCTAATACCACATATCAAGATAAAATCTAAATGGGTTCATGATTTAGACATAAGGAGTGATATTATAAGCAAATTAGAGGAACATAGGATAGTTTACCTCTCAGACCTGTGGAGAAGGAAGAAATTTGTGTCCAAAGAAGAACTGGAACACTTAATTGAACACCAGATAGATAATTTTGACTATATTAAGTTAAAAAGTTTTTTGTACAAACAAAACGAATGCAGATAAGATTAGGACAGAAGCAATAAATTGGGAAATCATCGTATGGTATATGAATGTTATGGAATATTATTGTTCTGTAAGAAATGACCAGCAGAATGATTTCAGAGAGGTCTGGAGAGACTTGTATGAACTGATGCTGAGTGAAATGAGCAGAAGAGATCATTATACATGGCAACAATAAGACTATATGATGATCAATTCTGATGGACATGATTCTCTTCAACAATGAAATGTTTCAAACTAGTTCCAGTTGTTCAGTGATAAAGAAAGCCATATACACCTAGAGAGAGGCCTGTGGAATCTGAGGGTGTATCACAACATAGCATTTTCATGCTCTCTATTGATGTTTGCTTGCATTATGTTTTCCTTCTCAGATTTTTTTTTGTTGTTGTTGTTGTTGTTTTTTTCTTGTAGATACGATTTTTCTTTTTTCTTTTCTTTTTCTTTTTTTTTATATTTGCAAAACATATGTATGGGTAATTTTTCAACACTGACCCTTGCAAAGCTTTTTGTTACAAATTTTCCCCCCCTAGTCCCCACCCCTCCCCTAGATGGCAGGATAGATACGATTTTTCTTGTACAGCAAGATAACTGTATAAACATGTATATACATATATTCGATTTGTCAAATATTTTAACATAATTAACATGTATTAGACTTCCTGCCATCTAGGGGAGGGGGTGGGGAGAAGGAGGGAAAAATTTGTAACAGAAAGCTTTGCAAGGGTAAATGTTAAAAAATTACCCATGCACATGTTTTGTAAATAAAAAGCTTTAATAAAAAAATTTTGTTTTTATATCACCTACATATCCTATAAGGAGTAAGTGAGTGATGCAGTGGATAGAGTGACAGGTTGGACTTAGGAAGACCCCTCATCTTTGTTAGTTCAAATCTAGCCTCAGACTCTTATTAGCTGGATGACCCCAGGTATGTCATTTAACTCTGCCTTAGTTCATCTATAAAATGAGCAGGAAAAGGAAGTGGCATACCATTCCACTATCTTTGCCCCTCCCCCCCAAAAAATAAGGTAACCTAAAGTTGGACATAACTGAAACAAATAAACAACAACAAATCTTTTCTTCTTCCAATAAGCCACACCCTTTAACAAGAATAAAAATAGAGGTACAAAAATAATTCCACAAAATTATTCAACACATCTGGGGTTTTCCACATATAGACAAAGAGAAGTTTCAATTGTTTTGTTGTTAATGTTCTTTTCATTTACATTTTTATATTAATAAAAGAATGGACAGTTGGTTATCTCATTTAAAGAGTTTTTGTGAGGATAAAACACAATATTTGTAAAGTACTCTGAAATTTTTAAAGTGCTACATAAATACATTGTTGTTACTGGGTTTTTTTTTTTTTTTTTCTTTTTTTGCTGAGGCAATTGGGGTTAAGTGACTTGCCCAGGGTCATACAGCTAGAAAGTTTTGTGTCTGAAACCAGATTTGAACTCGGGTCCTTCTGACTTCAGGGCTGGTGCTCTGTTGTGTTTTAACCTGCAAGCCGCCTGCTTCAAACAAACTGAGAGGTAAGAAAGACCTTAGCTTTAAAAGGCCAAGGTCTCCTACTGCATCCAGGTTATTTCCAGTCGTCCTGATCTATATTATGCCATTGAACCCAGATAGCTCAGTAGTAAAGCATAAGGTTAATGACTTGACACAGCCCTCCCTCACTTAAATCCAATTCACTTGAATGTCATATCATCATCTTTCTGATGTCATGGTCCTGGTTGTCTGCTTCACTTTGCATCAATTCATAAGTCTTCAATTCTTCTCCATATTCATCAAATTCACTATTTATTACAATAGTAATCTACCATTATATTTATGTCACCTACATTTCCTAAAAGGAGTAGGTGAGTGATGCAGTGGATAGAGCAACAAGTCTTATCCATTTCCCAATCTATATGCATCTATTTTCTTTTCAGTCCTTTACCACAAAAGTGTTGCCACAAATATATTAGTGTATATGATTTTTTATCAATGACCTCCTTAAAGAATATGCCTAGCAATGAAGTCCCTGGAGTCAAAAGAAATGAGCATTTTATTCTTTCTTATTCTAAATTGCTTTCCAGAACAGCTCAATCAATCCCCAGCTCTGCCAACAGTACATTTCTTTGCCAATTTATTTTTAAAAGAAGGAATATAAGCCAAAAACATTCATATAAAAAGTTACAAATCATAATAAGAGAAACATAAGTTAAAACAACTCGGAATTTTCACTTCATACTCATCAAACTGGCAAAAATGACAAAAGTTAAAAATAGCAAATGTTGAAAGAGTTATGGAAGACAGGCACACAAAAGTATAGTTCATAAAACTGAATTGGTCCAATTCTTCTGGAGAACAATTCGGAATTAAAGACAAAAAAAGCAGCGATAAATAGATGTTGTGGTTGGTTGGTTTGTTTTTTAAAAGAACCTTATTCAAGTTTTGTCCCAAACCCTCAGTTTTAGGCCACACTGTACCAAGCCTAGTCAAAATGAATCTAAAAAGATCACACCAGATCTAGGTTGATCACAAAGATCTCCATGGGAGGAAAAATAATAGCACTACCAATTTCAGAGCACTACTGTGACAAAAGTACTTTGAAAAAAATATAAAATAATATAGAAAAAAGACATAATTCTTGCTGAAATTAAAGATTTTATTTTTTTAAATATTCTTTTCCCAATAAAGTCAACTTAATTATCAATGATGTTCTGTTTGCAGTTAATGTATTGTAACCATTCCAAAACTGCTGCCTAGGGGAGGGCTGACAGAGAGGGACTGCTTTATTTATGTTTCAATAAGTAAATATAGGTTATGGATTACATTTCATATTCCTTTTAAAATATAAATATACATATATACCGTTACCCCTCTGTTAGTGAAAAGTAAGAATCAGTTGGGGTGTTATTTTTGAGGTCATGATGTATTATGAGGGAGAAAAGTGACTCTTTGCTTTTATGATTTTGTTCAGGCAATTCTCTGTGCCTGGAGTGTCCCTTCCTCCTTTTGACTGTTAAATTACTACTAGTCCTCTAAAATTCAACTGAAATGCCACCCCTTCCATGAAGTCTTTCTTGCTTGCCTCTCATTAGTGACCCTCTCTTTCAGACATCACTAATGCATTCACAATTGCATTATAACATGAATTCCTTTCAATTCTTTAACCTAACTTCCCTATGACTTTACTTCAAGCCCCTGTCAAATATACTTGAAAATACTGGGAGACTTCCCTAACTGCTCCTTCTCAGTCTCCTTTGCTGGTTCAAACATAATCTACACCTCATCATGGGCATGGTGGTTGTTTCTCAAGGTTCAGTCCTAGGTCCTCTTTTCTCCTCTACTCAGCAGCTCCCATCTATCACTTTAGATGTGTAACTCTGGCGGCTAGGTGGCACCATGTATAAAGCATCAGAGCAGGAGTGGGTAAGGTTTGAGCTCTAGTCCAGCATTAGATGCTACCTAACTCTGGATTTAACTTCATTTTTCTCATCTGCAAAAGGCTGTTGGGAGGACAAATAATTGTAAAGCACTTTGCAAACCTTAAAGCACTGTATATACATATACATATATATACACACACACACACACACACACACACACACACATATACAGAGAGAGAGAGAGAGAGAGAGAGAGTTATTATAACAACAAATCACTTGCACTCTTAGTCTCTCCTCTGAACTTCTATCCTGCATTACCCTGTGTCTGTTAGGCAATTTCAAATGATATCCTGGGACAACTTATACAATAGCAATTAACACCCTAAAGACAAGTAATTTTGAAAAACTTAGGAATTCTAATCAATTAACTGACCAACCTTGATGGTGGAGGGCTGATGGTAGATGAAACAAAACTTTCTGACAGTGATGAGACTGAAGTGCAAATTCAGGCATTTTTTTTTCCCTTTTGGACATGGCCAAAATGGGAATTTGTGTTATTTAACTAAGTCTGTCTGTAATAGGACTTTTATTTTTCTTTCTCAGAGATGGGGGTGAAAGAGGTGATAGGAAGGAAAGGAAATTGCTGAAAAAAATTTGTTTAAAAACAATAATTAAAAACTTCTGAAACTCAACATGTCTAAAGTAGAGTTCAACTTTTCCCTCTCCCAATTTTTATTTCTGCTGAAGGTACCACCATTCTTTCAGGTCCTAGGTTCATAATCTTAGCATTGTCTTTGACTCCTAAACTCCATACATTCAGTCAATTCACAATTCACAAATCTTGGCATTCCACCACTGTACTGTATATATTTGTATTAATTTATATTTATGCTGCATGTACATACATCTATCCTTGTTTCCTCCACCATTAGAATGAAAACAGGGATTGTTTCATTCTTTGTTCTTTGTACTTGTATCCTCAGTACCTAACACCAAACATGACACAAAGTGATGCTTGTTGACTGAACTGATTGAGCACAGGCCTCTGAGAGCAAGTATAACTAAGAATTAGACCTAGAAGAAATTCATGGTCTCTTCCGTAAGCTTTCACAGGGGAGGTATTAATAAAGACTAGATGTCTTATACAGAACTAATTTCAAATTCCTTTACTTTTTAATATATCCCCTCAAATTATCCTCATCAACATATTTTGTTTATATCAGACCTTGTTATGTTTTCCTCTTCCTTCCCTTCTCCCTCTTTTATGCTCTCTGCTCAAAAAGTCAAAATATAGTTGATTTTTTAAATTTCCACTTTCCAACAAAAATGGCTTCTTAGCTTCCTTGAAGTTCCAAGTAAAATACTATTATACAGGAATCCTTTCCCAACCACTCTTACTTTCAGTGCCTCCCTTTCTTGTATTATTTCATTTTTATCTTACATATAATCTTTGTATACATTTTTTGCATATTGTTTCCCCATTACATTGTGACTTCCTTTTCTCTCTTTTTGTCATAATGTGTGATACATAGTAGGTCCTTAATAAATATTTATTGATTTATTCTGTTGTCCCTTTCCAAAATGGTCATATATATTTTTTTCTCTGGTTTCATCCATTCTTTTCTAGATTGCACCTACTTAATTCTAATATTGTGCCATTAAAACCTTTCTATGAAAACCTGAGGAGCACTCTTCTCTGCACTAAGCATAAGTTCAAAATTTTTGAATATGATTTGAAAATTTTTTGAAATATGATTTTTGTCATGTTTTTCTTATGCTGGTAACACACAGAATTTAGTCACTTGACTACTGCCCTAACAAAACCAAAAAAGAAACAACAGAGGGAAAATTTACTGATTTGAAACATAATGACAAATCATAACTTCATAGTCTTTAATCTTGTTGCTGTTTTGATATTTATTTTCAGACTTGAGCTACAGTCACTTTTCCAAAGGTTTTCCACTATCCTTATATCTTCTGTACTTTTATATTTACTTATGTCCTTCAAAAGTTCCTTTCAGGAGCCCTGAGTTCAAATTGCTTCTAAATAACCCAAGTGACCTTAGGTAAGTCCCCTCCTCTTACCATGCTGCAAAATGTTGAGGCTGGACTACACGACCTCTAAGTTTGTTTCTAGATCTAAATCTATGATCATAGGATCCAACTTAAAACCTTCCCCAATTCCCCCAATTGGAAATGATCTTTCACACTAAAGAATCCTTAAAAATACTCAGTCTGTATTTTAAATACACTCAGAATTTCTACAATCATATGTGATAGTAATTTGTCTATGTGACTTATCTTTCCTATTTATAATTTCTTTAAGAGTAGAGACTATATCTTACTTCTGCATCTCCACTAGCATCTAGCATAATGTAAACATGTAATAAGTATTTGTTAAAATTGTAAAATCTAAAAAGAAAAACAGATGACCTAGAATCAAGAGAGTAGAGAATATCTGTTGAAAGTAAACTTAATGGTATAATATAAAGAGCACTGGTTTCAGATACAATGTCAGAGTTCTGGTCCCAGGAATGCTGCTGATACCTATCACTATTAGGAACCACAGCATCACAAAAAGAACTGTCATATTTTTGATGAAAGAACTATGAATCCAAATATTTAGTTTTATAGGATAATTATTCCTAAATAGGAATTCATTATTAACTAATATTCATCGCTCACTAAGGATGAAGGGACTAACAAATAGTTGAATTAAATGATCTGGCACATATGAGTATTCCATTTATTTTCAAACTTTATTTCACCAAAAATGGTCCATAATTAAGTTTACAAACTTTTATGCTTGGTAATAACAACACTTTGTTCAGGGTTGGGAACAATGTTGAACTCAGAACTCCCTCCAGTAGGAGAAATGATGAATCCCTTAATCAAATGACTTAATCTGACCCTTGAACTAAATGTCTGTTGGCATTTTGGAATTTGATTTTCCTTATACTGTTGCAGTTACTATGTTTCTAATCTGGGTTTGTTACAGTCTGCTGTTCATGAGATAATTTTTATTAAGCCACAGGGACTCATATCAAGTACTCTGCTGATCAAAAGGTTTTAAGTAACCAGAAACTATCTCAACACAGAAGGAAACATCAGAGATGAATACATCTGAGCTACTTGGCAAAAGTAAAACACTCTGGGGGGGTTTGTTCTTTCATGAAGAGTCCAATGCCAAGTACCTTTCACATACTGTCCCCACAGGTGCTATGACACTGACATTACGAAGCATTCATATATATAATTTACTACTCTTTTTAACAGTATTTTTCCCCAATTCTTTGTAAAGACAATTTTTGACATTTGTTCTTATAAAATTTTTAGTTCCAAATTTTTCTCCCTCTCTCCCCTCTTCCTAAAATGGTAAGCAATTTTATAGAGGTTATATATGTGTGTGTGTGTGTGTGTGTGTGTGTGTGTGTATATAAATACACACACATATATATAACCTATATATTTTACCATATTATTTATATATACACACACGTATATATAGAATCATGTAAAACATATTTACATAATAATCATGTTGTGAAAGATACAGGCAACAAGGGAAAAAAATTTGCAAGTTAAAAATAATGTGCTTTAATAAATTGGGAAATCATCTTTACATTTAAAGGTTCTGATAAAGGTCTCATCTCTAAAATATATAGAGAATTGTCTCATATTTATAAAAATTCAAGCCATTCTCCAATCAATAAATGGTCAAAGGATATGAACAGACAATTTTCAGAGGATGAAATTAAAACTATTTATAGTCATATGAAAAGGTGCTCCAAATCACTATTGATCAGAGAAATGCAAATCAAGACAACCCTGAGGTATCACTTCACACCTGTCAGATTGGCTAAAATGACAGGAAAAGTTAATGATGAATGTTGGAGGGGATGTGGGAGGGCTGGGACACTGATGCATTGTTGGTGGAGCTGTGAACGGATACAGCCATTCTGGAGAACAATTTGGAGCTATGCTCAAAAAGTTATCAAACTGTGCATACCCTTTGACCCAGCAGCATTTCTATTGGGCTTATATCCCAAAGAAATCATAAAGGAAGGAAAAGGCCCCACATGTGCAAGAATGTTTGTGGCAGCCCTTTTTGTAGTGGCTAGAAACTGGAAATTGAATAGATGCCCTTCAATTGAGAGAATGGCTGAATAAATTATGGTATATGAATATTATGGAATATTATTGTTCTGTAAGAAACGACCAGCAAGATGATTTCAGAGAGGTCTGGAGAGACTTGCATGAACTGATGCTGAGTGGAAAATGAGCAGAACCAGGAGATCATTATACACGGCAACAACAGTACTATATGACGATCAATTCTGATGGACATGGCTCTCTTCAACAATGAAATGTTTCAAACCACCTCCAATTGTTCACTGAAGAAAGCCATATACACCCAGAGAGAGGGATGTGAAATGTGGACCACAACATAACATTCTCATACTCCTTGATTGATGTTTGCTTACATTGTGTTTCCTTTATCTGATATATCGTTTGTGTAGATAAGATTTTTCTTGCACAACAATGATAAGTTTGGAAATATGTATACATAAAAAAAAAATAATGTGCTTTGACCTACATTCACCAGTCTTTCTCTGGTTGTGGATAGCATTTTCTATCATGAATCTTTTATAGTTGTCTTGAATCATTATACTTCTGAAAAGAACTCAGTCATTCATAACTGATCATTACACAAGGTTGCTATAACTATGTACAATGTTTTCCTGGTTCTGCTCATTTCATTTGCATCAGTTCATAAAAATATACCTGTTCATCTTTTCTTATTAATAATATTCCATTACATTCATAAACCACAGCTTATTTAATCATACTTCAATTGATGGACATCCTCTAAATTTTCAATTTTTTGTCACTACAAAAAGAACTGTTATAAATATTTCTGTACAGGTAGGTCCTTTTCCCTTTTTTATGATTTCTCTGGGATATAGAACTACTAGTGACATTGCTGAATCCAAAGGTATGTAGTTTGGTTGTCCTTTTGGGCACAGTTCCAGATTATTCTCCAGAATGTTGGGATCAGTTCACAACCCCACCAATAGTGTATTAGTGTTCCAGTTTTCCCATATCATTTCCAACTGTTGTCATTTTCCTTTTCCATCATATTGTAATCTGATAGGTTTGATGTGATGCCTCAAAGTTGTTTTAATATGCATTTTTCTAATCAACAATAATAGCATTTTTCATGACTATAGCCAGCTTTGATTATTTTGTTTGAAAATGTCTAAATCATACACTCATTTTGACCTCATCTTGTTATATGATGTAAGATGTTAGTTTATACCTAGTTGGTGCAATGCTATTTTCTGGTTTTCTTAGCAATTTTTGTCAAATAGTTGAATTCTAGGATCTTTGGATTTATTAAGTACTAGGTTACTCTAGTCATTTACAGTTGTGTCTTGTGCACCTAATCTATTCCACTAATCTACCACTCTATTTCTTAGCCAATATGAGATAGCTTTGATTTTTTTACAGCTTTATAATACAGTTTGTGATTTGGTACTGGTAGACTACTTTCTTTTGTTTTTTTCCTCCCCATTAATTCCCTTGATATTCTTGACTTTTCATTCTTCCGGATAAATGTTATTATTATTTTTATTTTTAGTTCTATATGGCACCAGTTAAGTAAATTAATACATTAGGAATTGTCATATATTATACTGGCATGGCCTACCCATAAGCAAGTGATATTTTTTTGTTTAGATTGGATTATATTTGTGTGAAAAGTGTTTTGTAATTATGTTCATGTAGATAAAGGCTCCCAAGTATTTTATATTGTCAACGGAATTTCTCTTTCTCTTTCTTAATGCTGGACTTTGTTTCTTATATGTAGAAATGCTACTTTATGTGAGTGTTTTATATCCTGCAACTCTGCTAAAGTTATTATTTCAACTAGTTTTTAGTGAATTCCCTAAATATATCAACATTTCATCATTAATTTTGTTTCCTCACTAATTTTGTAATTCCTTCAATTTCTTTTTCTTCCCTAATTGTTTTAGCTAACATTTCTAGTACAATATTAAATAATAGTAGTGTTAATTGTCATCTTTGCTTCACACATTCCTGACCTTACTGAGTAAGCTTCCAGTTTATCCCTATTGCACATAGTAATTGTTGATGGTTTTAGATAAATGCAAAAAATCCTATCATTTGAAGGAAAGCTATCTTTGTTCCTATTCTCTCTAGTGCTTTTATTTTTTATTTATTTTTTTATTTTTTTGCTTTTTGCTGAGGCAATTGAGGTTAAGTGACTTGCCCAGGGTCACACAGCTAGGGAATGTTAAGTGTCTGAGACCAGATTTTGAATTCCTGACTTCAGGGCTGGTACTCTATCCACTGCGCCACCTTAGCTGCCCCCCTCTACTGTTTTTAAAAGGAACAGGTGCTGTATTTTGTCAAAAGCTTTTTCAATATCTATTGAAATAATCATATAATTTCTATTGATTTTGTTATTAATAAGGTCAATTATGCTGACAGTTTTCCTAATATAGAACCAGAGGGCACATGCAGAAATTTGTTCACAGGACTATATATATTTGTAATGGTTTTTTTTTTTTTCTTGACTTTTTAATGGGTGGAGGAAGAAGTATGGAGACAAAAAAATCTGGATCTAAAGATATAAAGAAAGAATTTTAAAGTCTCTGTGTAACTCAATATGGGCATAGAAATTTTTCTTACCTTGCAGGAAAGCAGGAAGGGAAAGGGATATGAGAAGGGGGGATGATGATAGAAGGGAGGGAACAAGGTGAAAGAAGAGGGAGAACAGAATAAATGGGGAAGGGGGAATACAGTTAGCAATAGTAATTGTGAAGAAAATTTTAAAGGAAATTTCTCTGAGGAAGGCCTCTTTTCTCAAATGTATAGGGGAACTGAATTAAACGTATGAAAAATAAAAGCCATTCCCCAACTGATAATCAAAAGATAAGAACTATGCCCAAAGGGCTATAAAATCACATATATCTTTTGACCTAACAATACCATTTTTAAAAAGGGGAAAGACCTATATATACAAAAACATGTATAAGCAGCTCTTTTGTCAGGGCAAAGAATTGGAAATTTAGGGTATACTCATCAGTTGGGGAATGGCTGAATAAACTGTGATATGTGATTATGATGGAATACTATTGTTCTATAAGAAATGATAAGCAAGATGCTCTCAGAAAGAGGTTCTATGCAAAATGAAATGTTCTATGTACAAAGTAATAGCAATGCTGTGCAATCATCAACTCTGAATAACTTTGCTATTCTCAGCAATACAACGATCCCAGATCTCTGGGTATGGATGACATTTTCATCATAAAGATCTGAATGTGTTTGAATACAGACTGAAACATACTTTTTTTTTTTAAACTTTATTTTTCTTGAGTTGTTTTTTTTTTGGGGGGGGGGGGGGGAAGGGAGATTAGAGATCTGATTTTTTTTTTTGCAACATGACTTTTATGAAAATGTTCAGTATAACTTTACATATGCTTTCTTAATGGAGGGAGGGAGAAAGAAGGATGAGAGGAGAAGCTAGAACTCAAAATTTTAAAGACAGTTGTAAAAAAAATGATTTTACATAAAACTGGGAAAAATACACACACACATACAGACACTAAAAAAGTATCTGTGTGAAAGAATTTAAAAATCTCTTGCATTAAAAAAGAAAAAAAATTTTAAATACAGTATTAAAAATATTTGCAAGTGCACTTATCAAAGCACACAAAAGAACAAAACATTCTTTGTAGAAATGAAGACAGATCTAAGTAATTAGAAAGATATTAACTGTTCACAATTGAGCTATGCCCATTAATGTAATAAAAATGATAGAGTAACCTAAATAAGACAAAACAATCTGACATCGCTATTGCTATCTGACTTGACTGATTCGTCAACATTTCTATATTTGCTATCTCTAACCCCTCTTCTATCTAATTAGTTACCAGGTCCTATCAGTTCCAGCTCAGCAATATCTCTCATCAGTCCCCTTCTCCCTATTTCAAATGTCTCATATATGGCACAAGCCTTTATCACCACCTGCATGAACTTTATCATATATGTATCATGTACATATCACCTCCCCAATAGAACAAATGTTCCTTAGAAAAAGTGAATTTGTCTCCTCAGCCTTTAGCAGAACATCAAATACATAGTAGGTGCTTAAAAGAAAGCTGGTAATTAACTGATGCAATAACCTTCTTTCGGGTTCTCCTCCATTCTAACTGCTCTTTTATACTGATGCTAGGAAAATCTTTCTTATGCACAGATGTGGTCAATTACCCTTCTGAATAAAATATTTCACTACTGCATATTAAACTTAAAATTAATTTGTTCAGCATTCATGACCCTATACAAGCCAAGTTTTACAGCTGTTCTCAATTTTTGAAATGCTCTCCTTCCTCCTTATTCTCTTTCTACTCCATGAATTCCTAACTTACTTTTAGAGTCCAAGGGAGATGCTACATCATCCAAAGAGGCAGAAAAGTACAGAACACGCTCATAGGATAGTGTTCGATCCAATTTGACCTTGTAAAGAAAGTAAATGTGTCTTTCTGTGAAATTAGGGGTTGACTTTTGTGGTTGATTGAACACATTTTTAAGGTGTTAGGAATACTGTAACTATTTTGTATTTTCTTGTCTTACTTTTACGTCCCTGATGTCATGATCCTCTTTGAGAATGAAGGACAAACAACAACAGGAAGAAAATGTCTGGTCAGATAAGTCAGTATAGTAATATGGACCAAGGACCTGCTCTGCCTTCAAGAGGCTTCCTATTTGGTTTCAAATGAGCCAAAATTACAAGTGAAAGGGCTCCATTTATCATGTTCCACTAAATAAGTTCCAGAGTCAATTCTCTAAAAGGAGATACCCCTCTCCTATTCTCAAGGACATAAAAGATCAAAAATACTCTATATGTAAAGATAGACTAAGCCAGTCCTAGGGAGCTGTAGCTAAATAACTTAGGAAATTTAGTTTCATCCAGCCTAGAACTACACTGATTTGTTATTTGTATTTTCTTTTCTTTTCTTTTTTTGCTTTTTGCTGAGGCAATTGAGATTAAGTGACTTGCCCAGGTCACACAGCTAGGCAATGTTAAATGTCTGAGACCAAAATTGAACTCAGGTCCTCCTGACTTCAAGGCTGGTGCTCTATCCACTACACCACTGAGCTGCTGTTATTGGTATTTTCAATAACATTATCCAGACTTATTGTATCTGAGAATATTCAAGGACACCCACACTGCATTTCTACCCATATCATATTTCTATTCATATATAGTAGTGAAGATTAAGAAGAGCAGACTGACTTAGGAGATGTTTCTTAGATAGAACTGATTAGACCTAGTATATATGAATTACACAAGTATATTGTTTCTAAATTTTCATACTTTTCCCTTGTAAATGAATTCTAGGGGGAAAAAATTCTTCTTATCTTAAATATGTAACAGAAAAAGATGAAATGGGGAAAAGTAGGTACCAGAATGGTACAGTGACAGCAGCAGAAGATGAATTAAGAAGTAATTAAGGACGAAATTAAATGTTCTCTCTTCACTCTCCCCTCTTTCTTTCTCCATAGATTGGAAGGATCCTTAGGCTGCATAGGGACTAAGAGGCACAATGGGAAATTTAGAAAATAATAAAAAGAGGAAAGCCCTAAGTTGAAGAGATTGGTTCCAAGCAGAAAAAATGATTGTTTCACTGATGCCTAAAGTCTAGAACTGGTTCCTTCACTGACTAACGCAGAGTAAAAGAAGGAAAAAAAATTATGAGAGAAGGATAAAGGTTGAGCCACATGCCAGGTTTCTAAACTTCAATCAGTATGCAATACAGCCACCAAAGAATTTGAAGAAATAATCTGAAATGATCAAATATCTGTATACAGAATATGAAATTAACAGTGGTATGAGGAACTGGAGAGGAACAAGACTGGGGGCAGGAAGATTGCTAAGTAAAATATTTCAACTGCCCAGGAAGAGACAATGAAGACTTACACTGGATTGATTATAGTAGAAATGGAGAGCAGCTGCAGAAGTAGAAATCAACAATAGTTAGCAACTAACTGGATTCTGGCAGTAGAGAAGTTGGCTGACAGAAATTCTAAGCCTAGCTTACTAAGATAAAAGTAATGCCATTGAAAGAAATGGTGATGAAATTGTGAACTAGTAAACATTTTCTCAGATTGGTAAATTGCTACTCATTTCAGCTCTAGCCAACAACTGGAAGAAAGGGGAAGGCTACATTCCACTCTCTGAGCATCTATTCACTTACCTTCCAAACAGTGGCAAGACAGAGCAGAGGAAAACCTACTCCATAAGACATAAACTCCTATATATTTATAGAGGACAGTAACTATTATGTTAATTCAATTCATGAGATGCTAAAAAATTAACAAGAATAAGGAAGCACGCTTATGAAATTTACTTACAAGGAGTCCCTCTTCTGGCCTCCTCCATAGTTACTCTGACATAGGGCTTACTGAAGTCAATTTCAACTTCATCTGAAAATGGGGCTGGCTCCTTTAAGCCCTTTAAGAAAAATAAAGGAGAAGAAACAAAGTTAGCTTTCACCAAAAAAAAAAAAAAAAAAAAAAGACAACCAAATTACTAGAGGAAGAGCAAATTTTGAAAAACAACAATTAAATATTCTGATATCTTAAGACTATATGGTATAATCTAATCTCTTTTCAACATGTGGCTGAAAGAAGTGGTCCTTATGGAATAAACTCAGAGACAGAGGTAGAGGTTTTCCCAACAGTTTTTTTTTTTTTTTTTTTTTTTATTGCTTTGGTTTCTTGTTTATATAGTCTATTCCACTGATCTATTTTTCCCCAAATTTAAACCATTATCAAATAGTTTTGATAATAATTTATACTGAGAAACTTTTTGGTATTTCTCCATCGCAAATAAAACCCAATCTGGTTTTGCATAAAAGCTTTTAATCACATTAAAGAAGAATCCTTCTTCTATGCTTTTTAATGGTTTTCAACTTAAACAAGTTCTTTAATTTGTCAGAAAAAAGTCAGGTTTAGACCAAAGCCATATATCATATACCACAATAAGCTCAAAAATATGAATTGAATACAAATGTTTAGTGTTATAAAAAATTGGAGAATTCTCAGTCAAACAAAGGAGAGAAAGACAATCATAAAAATGAAAACATTTGAGTTAGGTTACATAAAATTAAAAATATTTTGCACAAATAAATCAAGGCAGGTAGAATTAGAAAATAGTTAAAAGGAAAAGATGTTTGTATCAACTATTATTGATAAACATTTGTTTGGTAACAAGACATGTAAGGGATTCAATACCTACTATGCACCAGGCATAACACTGGGTACTAAAATACAAAGAAAGGAAAAAAAAAAGGAAAGTCTCTTACCTCAAAGACTTTATATTCTATTAGGGAAATACAATATGCATTCAAAAGTGTAAATATACAATAGATACAAATGTAATTAAGAGAAGTAAGGGACTTAAGAATCTTCCCTATGAAGTAACATTTGAGCTAAGCCTGAAAAGGACAAGAGAATTCCTAACAGCAGAGGGGAATAAAGAGAACATTCATTTCAGGCACAGGGAACATCCTGTGCAAAGATGTGGAAGTGGGAGATAGAATGTCAAGCACCAGGAACAACAAATAGGTCAGGTTTACCTACAGAGTTGAACATGGAGGTGGGTAATGGCAATGTGTAATCAGCCTGGAAAAAATAGGTTGAAACCAGATTGTGAAAGGCTTTAAATTCCAAAAAGAGGAGTTTGTGTTTTTCCTTGAAAAAATATGGAACCAATAAAGCCTTTTGAGCAAGTAAGTAATGTAGTCATGAAGAATGACCTGTGCTTTAGGAATGGCAATCTGGTAGCCATGTGAGAGGGGAGAGATTAAAAGAACAATTAAGCTGAGATAAGAGATAATGAAAGCCTGACTAAAAGCAGTAAATTTAATGGAATGTTATTATTGAAAATAAGATATGATAAATATAACTTTCAGCAAAGATGAAGGTCATAACAAAAACAAAATGACTGTTTCTGCATACCCACTCCAGCAAAAAATCATGAAATTTGTACCAGACCAAATAATGATTTAAAAAACACACAAAGCAATTTTAAAACTATAATAAATTACTCCTTCCACTATAGAGTTACACAAAAAGTCAATCAAAAGCTCCGGAGCAAAAGGACTGGAGACTACCACAAGGTAATGTGGCAGGCAAATAAGCTCCTTAAAGATTTCTTTGGGCTACAGACTGGTAGGCAGTCTCAAAGGGGGTGATAAACTATGTAATGAGAGGTTTGTAAAATAGTTTTGCTGTTGTATGGCTATGGTATAAATGTCACACTGACTCACTATCCTATTTAACCACTGTGGCTTTCCCAAATCATCATCCTTCAAATCTCCTACAGTAACTTTCCTCCAACATTCTCTGTTGGGAATCTTGCTTCATTGTCACTGGAAAAACTAAGGTCATTTGCTAAGAGTTTCCTCTTCATTTCACATGACCCAGATGCCTCCTATTACAATTAATTCCACCTTCACAGTCTCATATGAAGAGGTAAGATGTTTTCTATTTACCAAGGCAAAACTTTGTACATATACAAGTGATTCCAATGCATCCTATCTTCTCTAGCAAGTTATACCTTCTTTCACTTACCTCTAGCATTATCTCCTTGTCTCCTCGATGCTTTTTTATTATCTACAAACATTCTCATTTCTTCCTCATTCTCAAAAAATTCTCAGTTGATCTAATCATCCCAACCACCTATCATCTCATCTTCATTTCCCCATTGTAGTTACACTCCTTGAAAAGGTCCACAACAAATATTTCTCTACTTCCGTTCCTCTCACTTTCTTCTTTCTGTAGTACAATCTCTTTATTCAACCAAAACTGCTCTCTTCAAAGTTATCTCTCAATTGTAACATCTAAGGGATTTTTCTCAGTCCTCATTCTTCTGCAGCATTTGACACTATTAATCACCCTCTTCTTGAGACTTTCTATTCTCTAGATTTTTGGGATACTACTCCCTCCTGATTCTCCTACCTATCTGATTGTTCCTTCTCAGTCTTTTTTGTTGGACTTTCATCCAGGTCACATATGAAACTGTGGATGTCCCATGGGTCCTATCTCTACTCCCTCTATACTATTTCACTTGATTTTATCAGCTTCTATTGATTCAATTATCATCTCCATGCTGATGTTACTCAAATCCACTTATCCAGCTCTAAGGTTTTTGCTCATCTCCAGTATTGCATCTATCTATCGGACATTTCAAACTAGATGTCTTACAGACATCTTGAATTCATTATCTTTCACCCTAAATCCTTCCTCCTCCAAACTTCCCTACAACTGCTACCATCATCCTCCCAGACTTAATCATCCAGACTCACATCCTCTATGTCATCCTTGACTCTTCACTTCATCTCAGATTTTATAACATCACTGGTGTATGCTCCATCCTCTATTTTGATGCTGCTACCACTCTTATAAGGGCAGTATTTTAACACAATGCCTGGACTACTATAAAAGACTGCTGGTTGTTCTCATCACAAGACTCTCCCTACTAACTATGCTCAAAAAGTTATCAAACTGTGCATACCATTTGACCCAGCAGTGTTTCTACTGGGCCTATATCCCAAAGAGATCTTAAAGGAGGGAAAGGGCCCTACATGGGCAAAAATGTTTGTGGCAGCCCTTTTTGCAGTAGCAAGAAACTGGAAATTGAAAGGATGTCCATCAATTGGAGAGTGGCTGAATAAATTATGGTATATGAATGTCATGGAATATTATTGTTCTGTAAGAAACGGCCAGCAGGACGATTTCAGAGAGGCCTGGAGAGACTTGCATGAACTGATGCTGAGTGAAATGAGCAGAACCAGGAGATCATTATACACAGCAACAAGACTATATGATGATCAATTCTGATGGACGTGGTTCTCTTCAGCAATGATGTGATTCAAACCAGTTCCTATTGTTCATCGATGAAGATAGTCATATACATCCAGAGAGAGGCCTGAGGGAACTGAGTGTGGACCACAACACAGAATTTTAATGCTTTTTGTGAATCTTTCCTTGCATTTTGTTTTCCTTCTTAGGTTGTTTTTTTTTTTCTCTCTCTTTCTAGATCTGATGTTTCTTGTGCAGTAAGATAACTGTATAGATATGTATATATATATATTGGATTTGTCATATAATTTAACATATTTAGCATGTATTAGATTACCTGTCATCTAGGGGTGGGGAGTGGGGGGAAGGAGGGGAAAAGCTTGGAACAAAAAAAAAAAGTTTTGCAAAGGTCAATGTGGAAAAAATCACTCATATGTTTTGTAAACAAAAAGCTTTTAATTAAAAAAAAAAAA